>PVIA01001265.1:0-298353 GCA_004024845.1 Tonatia bakeri
CATACCCACCACAAAAAAATTTTCATTGTATTATTTTCTCCATTAAATATTTTATCGGTATCCTCACTGTGTAATACTATATTTAAGACTGAATAGAATCCAAATAAACAAATTTAAAAATTCTGTCTGGGATATGAAGGCAGGCTAGATTCTCAAATTTCTTCACAAATGTGACAAAGATGACTAGTCATCCTTAAAAAAAAAAAAAAGAAAGAAAGAAAGAAAGCCTTTCTCTTTCTACTCTAGAGAAACCAATTGCCATGGGATGCATGGTATAAAATTCATGGTATTTTAGGGCTTGCACTTTAGAACTTAATATTGTTTAAACATAACAATAACCTCAATTTTCTATAGATATAATACTGGTAAATGTGTCATTTCTGTTGTTCAGGGCATTTGTTATCTGTAGTACTATGATTGTGTTATATCTTGTTGATATTTTATTTTGTGATATTTCTCTCAAAAATTATGTCTACCTAAACTCTGAACGCAGTCTGTAACTCCTGACTCTTCCATTTTGCCTATGGAAGTCACTGATAGCATCCTAAAAGGTTTGAATTAAGAATTTTTAAAAATAACAATTAGTGGAGTCAACCATATTTTATAATAATTATATGTGTATGAGAAAGGTTTGTGTGTAAAGTATTAAGAGTAGATAAATGAATGTCAAAACTGCCCATACAGTGACTCCAAATGCTATTACTGAACAGAGCAGTCTTGCATTTCGAGAACTGCCTGGTCCTCCTGCTTTGGCTAGCTAGTTTTAGTGCTGAATCCTAGAGGAGATTTGCCCAAGAATAATGTGGGGTTTGTTTGTTTGTTTGTTTTTACTTTAGTTATGGGATATAGGATCAAGAAAATTCTTTCTCCAAACTATCCTTTCTTTTCCTTCTATTTTTTTATTGTGGTAAAATATTCATAACATAAAACTTACCATTTTAACCATTTCTGAGGGTACAGTTCAGTGGCATTAAGTATATTCAAGTTTTGTGCAACTATCACTACTGTCCATCTCCAGAACTTTTCCATCATCCCAACTGAAACTTTATACCCACTAGACACTAACTCTCTGGTTCTGCCTTCCCGCAGCCCCTAACAACCACTATTTTATTTTCTTTCTTTATGAATTGGACTATTCTAGGTATCTCATAAGTGTAATCATATGATATTTGTCCTTTTCTAATGGTTTATTTCACTTACCATGATGTCTGCAAAGTCCATCCATGTTGAAGCTCGTATCAGGATTATTTCCTCTTTGAGGCTTAATAAATACTCCATTGTTTATAAATACTGTATTTTGTTTTTCCATTCATCTGACAATGGGTGTTTGGGTAGATTCCACCCTTTGAATGTTGTGAATAGTGCTGATGTGAACATTGTGTGAATGTTTGAGTCTCTGCTTTCAGTTATCTTGGTATATACCTAGAAATGGCATTACTACATCAAACGGTAATTTGACATTTAAGTTTCTGAGAAACTGCCACACAATTTTTTACAGCAGCTGCACCATTTTACATTTCCACCAGCAATATATAAGGGTACCAATTTATCCACATCTTGGACAACACTAGGTATTTTCTGTTTTTCACTTGCTTGTTTTGTTTATTTTCATAATAGCTATGCTAATTAATGTGAAGTAATATTGCATTATTGTTTTAATTTGCATTTCCCTAATGATTAGTGACATTGAGCATTTTTGAATGTGCTTATTGACCATTTGTATGTCTTTGGAGAACTGTCTCTTTAAGTCTATTTGCCTATTTATTTTTAAATTGGGTTGTTTATTTGCTTTCATTACTTTGCAATAAAAACAAAGAATTAATGTTAAAAGCAATATCTAATTGGACACAGGCAAGTTGAATTTCAAAGCAGGGACTCTTGGTAAGGCCCTTAAATGAGTTTTTATGTGGAAACAGACAACTACTTCTGTAATACCACGAACTGATGAAGTCTCAGGCATTTCCAGACAAAATTGAAAGTGTATTACACACTTATCTCAACAAAATCTATGTATTTCTTTGCAGAGTCTTTCCACTCTTCAAACATTCTTGTCCTAGGATATAGGAAAGTCAAGCATTTTGTTTGTTTTCAAGCCTTCTAGGAAACACTCCTGAATTGGTCCCTGAAACATAGTGTTTTCTGCAGTCAAACTGTTGGTTCATTCTGGGGAAAATCAATTTTTCCAAGCTCCTTACCTGTCTGCAGTGCTGCTCTGCTTATCACTTGGGTATCTAAGAAGAACTTTAAGTAGAAATGTTACACAGAGTAGCTGGTAGGAGTGGTGGCTCAAAGGGACATCGGACCTGCATTTGGGAGCAACTGCCATCATGACTCCATCTGGGGCTGAGACATAAGGGCACATTTTATTTTCTGGGTATCACATTTCCTTAAGGTCTTCTGAAACCCCCTTTTTTATAGGCCCTATAGCTAAAATTCTCAATCAACCAAAAAACAGTTGAGGTAGTGAAAAACAGAGGATGAAAGCACAGACTCTGGGGCCAGACCAGCTTGGCTACTTCCTAGTTTAGTCACCTCAACAAATCCTCTAACCTCTCTGTACCTGTTTTCTCATCTGTAAAATGTACCTCATTAGGTTCTAGAAAGGATTTATTTTTATTTTATTAATTTTTTTACTTTTATAGAGGTTGTCATTGTTTAATAACTTTATATAAGTTTCAAGTATACATTATAATTCAAGATCGGTATAAAATATAATGTGCTCACCACCAAATGTGTTATTTTCACCTGTCACTATATATTGACCCCCTTTTCCCATTACTCCTCTCCCCATTCCCTTTGGGTAACCAACAGTGTACTGTCTGTATATAAGTGTTTTTGTTTTGTTTCTTTTTTATATTACATTCCACAGTGGAGAAGATAAGCTGTGCTTTATGTCCTTTTCCCTCTGATTTATTTTACTTGGAATAGTAGTCTCAGGATCCACCCATGTTGTCCTAAATAACAGTATTTTATCTTTTTATGGCTGAGTAGTGTTCCATTGTTTGTATAAGAAACATCTTCTTTATCTAATCACTTATCAATGGACTTTTGTTTCCATATCTTGACTATTGTAAATAATACTAGAGTGAATGAAGGGGGGATATATCTTTTGAATTAGTGTTTTCATTCTGTTTGGATAAACACCAAGATGAATTATTGGATCACATGGTAGCTGTATTATAATTTTTGGAGGAGTCTCCATGCTGATTTCTCTAGTGGTTGTACCAACTCATAATCCTACTAACTGTGTGTGATGATTCTTTTCTCCACATCTTCACCAACACATGCTGTTTCTTGTCCCTTTGATCAGAGCCATTAAAATACATGTTAGGTGATATCTCATTGTGTTTTGATTTGCATTTTTCTAATAATTAGTGATGTTGAGCATCTTCATGTACATGTTATCCATCTATGTGTTTTCCTTGGAAAAATATACATCCAGATCTTCTACCAATTCCTGTTTTAAAAATTAAAAGCATATTTTTTGCAGTAGATAGTATATTTTATTTATTTTTATAGATATGGAAACTAAAGTATTGGCAAATTAACTAACTTGACTTTTAAAAATTTACTTTAATTTTTCCATCATCATTTATTCACCCATATACTATTCTACCTCCACCCACCCTTCTCTCCCCAATTTCTTAATTTGCTTTTATGCTTTGGAGTTGTATTTTCTTATATATTTTTAACATTAACCTGTAATTGGAAATTATCATTTGCAAATATCATCTCCCATTCAGTTGTATGCCTTTTTGTTTTATTTATAGTTTCCTTTGCTGTTCAGAAGCTTTTTAGTTTGATGTAGTCCCATTTGTGTATTTTTGTTTTGCTTCCCTTGCTGATGGAGTATCAAATTCACAAAACATTACTAAGACTGATATCTAGAATCTTATTGCCTATGTTTTCTTCTTTTTGTTATTTCACATCTTACATATAAATATTTAATTAATTTTGAGTTAATTGTTATGTATGGTGTAAGAGTGATCTAGTTTAACTCTTGCATATGGCTGTCCAGTTTTCTCAACTATTCACTGAAAAGACTTTCCTTTCTCCATTGTATATTCTTGGATCTTTTGTCATAAATTAGTTGCCTATATATGTTGATTTTATTTCTGGGATCCCAGTTTTGTTCCACTAGTCTCTATGTCTGTTTTTCTGCCAATACCATACAGTTTTGATTACTATAGCCTTATAGTACAGTTTGAAATTAGGAAGTGTGATGACTCTGACATTGTTCATTGTTCTCAGGATTGCTTTGTCCATGCAGGCTCTGTTAAGATTCCATACAAATTTTAGGATTGTTTTTCTGTGAAAGATGCCTTTGGCATTTTCATAGGGTGTAATGAATCTGAAGATTGCTTTAGGTAACATGGATATTTTAATAGTGTTCATTCTTCCAATCCAGGAAGAGGGGATATCTTTCCATTTCTTCATGTCTTCTTCAATTTCTTCCAATAATGTCTTGTACTTTTAATGAACAGTTTTTTTTAACCTTTCTTAAGTTTATTTCTAGAAATTTTATCCTTATCTTTGCAATTGTAAATTAGATGTTTTCTTCATTTTTTTCCTAGTAGTTTATTTTTAGTGTATAAAAATGCAACAGATTTTTGTATATCGATTTTATATCAAATTCATTTACTGTGTTTATTATTTCTGATGTATTTTAGTGGAGTCTTTAATGGGTTTTCAACATATAAAATTATGTCATTTACAAATAGTGACTTTTACTTTTTTCTTTCCAATTTAAAGATATTTACTAAATGAAAGAGGATATCTTCATAGTGAAAGGACAGAATTAAAGACAGAGTGGAGTTTGGGGTGGATGGTGAGTTAGAAGGAGTAGGTCTTGAGATGATAGGAACTTTGAGGGAAAATCTATTCACAGGTGAACTTTAGGACATGTGGGTTGTGTAGCAGGATGAAATTCCACTGAATTCCAATGAAATTCTAGTCTTCCTTTTCAAATACACTACTAAAAATAACATCATTTTGAGCCTTTTGTAGTCAAACTGTGCGCACCCATAAAATGGGCTTTAAGGAGAAAATAAGACTAGAAAAATTATATTTTACAATTAAAGACATTTTGAAGAATTATGGCACTTACCACCACAAGGGTTTAAGCAAGTTTCTTGAATTAGTGTCTCTCCTACAGCAGCACACTTTCCCTGGTGGAATTCATATTTATGTACAGTGTAAAAGCAATTATAATCACTCCAGTTTAAGACCCATGAAAAACAACATCAATTATCCCTGAAAGATGTACCTCAAAGGATTGAGTGTGGGCTATGAACCGAAGGGTCACTAGTTCAATTCCCAGTCAGGGCACATGTCTGGGTTGTGGTCCAGGTCTCCAGTATGGGGCACATGAGAGGCAATCACACACTGATATTTCTCTCCCTCTCTTTCTCCTTTTCTTCTCCTCTATCTAAAAGTAAATAAATAAAGTCTTTAAAAAATAATGTCAATTAAATAATTTCTTCTCATCACTATCAAAAATCTAAAGTTAGATGGGGAATTTAAAATTGAGAACTGGAAAAATAAAGAAAGATATTTTACTTCCTAATAAAAGCTAGCCCAAATCTGGTGGATTAAACTAGAGAGACTGCATTAGCATTGGGTTATACTAGATTCATTAAGAAATTAAAAAAAAAAATTCAGTGAAACAGAAGAAAACACTCAGAACCGACCCAGAGTGTAGAGATTTTGTTCACAATAAAGATTAATGGTGAGAAGAATCATTTAATGTTTTTAAATGTGACAATAAAAATGCTTCACTCTCCAAGACAAAAATGAAGCTGGATCCCAAATTCGTTCATATGGATGAACTAATATCGGAACAACTAATCTAAAATTTCTAGTACTGTGCTGTCCAGTATGGTAGCCACTAGCCTTGTGTGGCTATTGAGAAATTGAGATATGGTTGGTGTAACTGAGCAACAAAATTTTGTCTTTCATTTAATTTATATTTAAGTTTATTCTTTTTCAAGTTCCTTTAAGTGTAAAGTTAGATGGTTTATTTGAGGTTTTTCTTGTTTTTTTGAGATAGGCCTGTAACTCTGTGAATTTCTCTCTTAGAATTGCTTTCCCATTATCCCACAGATTTTGATCGATTGTGTTCTCATTTTCATTTGTTTCAAAGTATCTTTCGATTTCTTCCTTGATCCCATTGTTGACTCATATTTAAATTTAAGACTAATGTTAAAATTGGTTATTAGAAAATAGTTAGGTATGATTGATAGACTGATATCAATCTACATTTTGAACTGTAAATTATATTAAATTAAATATAGATTAAGTATTTCCAATGAAAATTTAGCTTCGAGTTGAGATGTACTGTAAGTACAAAATGCGCACATGTTAAAATAATTGAAGCTATTAACAAATTTTGTATTGATTGCATGTTAATATGTTAGATATTTTGAGGTAAATAAGATGTTAAAATTAATTTTACTTGCTTTTTTAATGTAAATAATAGAAAAATTTTAATTATATATGTGGTTCATTACATACTTTTTAAAAAATAATACTGTAGTACATAAGAGGTTTGATGTTCTTATTATCTTGAAATGGAGAAATCCTTTTAATCAGAAGTCCTTTAATAAGAAATTCCTTTAATTAATACTTTTAATTAAAAGCCTCAATAGGGAATAACACTTGTTTTTCAAAATAATGACAGTAAGCATAGAAAGAAAAGTAAAAATAGAATTAAGGAAAAACAATATTTTTGCAAACGATTAACCATCAATATGCAAAAGGCTCATTCATTATTTAAACATAGACAAATTATGAAATTATATGAGTCAGAAATTTAGAGCAAAATAACAGAGCATTTGAAATACTAATAAATATGTAGACATGTAACCTCATTTCCAATAAATTAAAATAATAGTATTTTTTAAGCTGTCAATATGTGGTAAATGAGACAGAAAATGGAAGAAAGAAAAAGCAGAAAGAGAGAGAGACTAAGTTGGTGAGCAAATTCTGGCAACCCCTAACCCTTTCAGAAAGAAAATTGATTATATAAATTTTAATTGCACTTAGATTATGAATAATAGATTCCACATGTAGTAACTTGTCATAGGGTTACACTTTAAAATATGCTTACAAACACAGGATATGGTTTTCAATAGTGGACGTGATGGAAAACTAAATATAATAATGTTAAATTAAATAAGCAGGAATTAGTTAAATAACTATTGGTAAGTGTGTGTCTGTGTATGTGTGCGTATGTATATGCCATAGTATAGTAATGTGCAATGAACAAGTTAGAGCTTTTTGGGCTGATAGGAAAATGCATCCAAAACATATAATAAAAAATAAATGAAATGTTTATAATATAGTGTACTGCATACTGAAAGAATAAACTGTATTTAAAAAGCTATATTCATATCAAAAGATGTGAACTGACATATATGTTTATTAATTTTTGTGAAATGCAAAAAATGTTAATATTGGGTACATTTGACAAAAAAGAAAAATATGGAAGGGAATATGAAAATTTCATTTTATAGATTATTATACATTTGTACTTTAAACATGTCTATTTATATTTTCAAAATTATACAGATTATTTGAGGAGTTAGGCCCTTTTTATATCTTCATAATTTTCATTCAAAATTTTTAATAGTATAATAATTTATAAAGCTTCCTATGCTGTTATTTGGTGAAATTTAATAATGTTGCCAGTTCCTTCATAACCTTGTGATTTCTTTCTTTCTATAAAAATACATATACCATTATTTTCTTGTATGTTATAAAGTAGGATCATTTTACATGGGTTTTGTGTTCTGCTTATACATATTTTCTTAACACTAGTGATCCATCCCATGAGTGGGTACATGAAAATGAACAATTGCCCTCTCCTAGTACTCAAGGACAATTCTGGGCCTTTAAAAATAAGAAAAAAAATCCAGTATTACCTGCTTCATGCCAGCCTACTTGCATAGAATTTTAAAAAATATCATCAGTCTCATATTTTTCAAACCTAGTGATATTACACAAATTTATGTTTCTGATAAAATACAAATTAAAACTTTTTCCAGTTTTTTAAAAACTTTTTAAAGTTTTCAAAACTTTTCAAAGAGGTATTGCCCCCTTTTAAAGATAAATACATACTGTAAAGAAAATGGAATTTCATAGTATTTATGAATTCTCAAAATCTAGTTTTAAAAAAAGATTTCTGGACCTGGAGATAATTATGCCAAACTAAATAAGCCAGTCAGAGAAAGACAAACACCATATGATTTCACTAACATGTGTAATGTAATGAACAAAATAGAACCAGAGGCATGGATACATGGAACAGACTGACAGCTGTCAGAGGGGAGGGGGAGGGACTGTGTAAAAGAAGGTGAAGGGATTAGCCAAAGAACATATGCTCATGGTCCACAGACACTGACAATAGTGTGGTAAAGGCCAGGGAAGAGGTTATGGGGCCTGGGTAGAAGGGGGCAAAGGTGGGAAAATGAGGAACATCTATAATAGTGTCAACAACAAAAAAATTGTTTAAGTAAAGAAATGCTTCTAAGACATGAATATACCTGTTAAGTGGATCTGAAGCTATTCTAAAAAAAGTAATAAATAAAAAAATAAATAGCTGAGAAAACATAAAAGTTTACAAAAATATGATATTTTCAGTTTAATTGGTAGAATGTAGATATCAACAGATATTTCCTGAATTATTAATTTAAGTAATATGTACTGATGGCATTATTACAACCTGATGGGTACAAAGTTGTTCAAAGGGTGTTTTTTAATAGTCTTTAAATATAAAAGAAATGGGTATTGGAACATCAGCAGAATGAATTCTATCAAACAAAACATAAATGGAGTGTAAATGGAAATCTATTTAATACTAAGATTAAAGCTCTAAGTAAATGACTGAATCACTGAAATTAGACTGAAAGGGGTAAATTGGAGGGCAGTAATATACATGTCATGAGTATTAATGAAAAACAATAGGATTTATTAAAAGAGCAAAACCATAGATCAAGCAAAATATTATAAAATAGCTTTGCAGTAATACTAAATGGGGAACTGAATTTATTTTATAATATGATAGAAATATCAGTATAAGATAGAAGTAGAATTGGACCATCCAAATATAACATGAATAGCATTATTGAGATAATAATATTGAATCATGCTACTTCCTGCTATTATCATTGATTAGGCACAAATATCTCTAATGTGTTTTGAATTCAGCAATGTTTTGTTCTAATCTAGGTTCTAAAGAAAATTGTTATGATTTTAAAAGGCTTGTTTCCCAGGTTTAATCACACTTAATTTGGTATTTCTCTTTTCAGTTCACTTAGTAACAAATGAATCCAAACAAATTCACATGATACCTGAAACAGACTCAAATGATACCTGTCTATAAATCTGTTCACTAAAACGTGCTTTTCTCTTTCACTCCAGCAAAAACCTTATAGTCCATGCACAGCTGAATGGACATGTGAAAAAGAACTGCTACTTTCATGTACATTTCTTTCTGTCTACCTGAGAAGCCAGATCAAAGTCTTTTATATTATGTGATACTGCTGCCCTTTAGGGCAGAACAATAAGCTCTTTGAAACTTCATCTCTGCTGAGTTAGTGATATAAATGTCAATTTACTTTAGCTAAAGCAGACTTTTGAAATCAATGACTAGCAAGAATTACTGTCAGAAGAAAGTATATCTTGCTACTTCCTGCAAGTAAGTGGTCAGTTGTAAAAATGTTAAGTGAGCTGAATGCATCATTCTCAAAACGTCAGTAAAGTTTTGTGATTTTTCTATTGACTGCTTTCTAGCTGGTATTGCTGATACTAAATTATAAAATATAGAGTCTTTTCAAGCTCATAATATTTTTGATTACCCTCAACACAGAACCTCAATGTTCCCAGTTTGAATGTTTTCATTTACTTGTAGCCATCATAAGTAGAGAAAAAATAAAATAAAATACTCATAATAGAAATGATTTAGGAGTCATACCATCAAAATATTTCCATGAATGTATGTGACTGTCAATCTCTGAATTTTACATTACAGGTTAAACAAAAATTTCTATAAAGACACTTTATTTATTTTTATTTCTTTATTACATTTGACATTCAATAATAAACTATATTAGCTCCAGGTGAACAGCATAGTGGTTAGAAATTTACCATATTTTTGGACTATTTTTTCCCCAAATTTTGGAGGAATAATGGTTGTTAATGCTGTTGATTTCTGTTTGCATTTACATTGGTGAAATATTATGTTATTTATGTTATTAAATATTTTACCACATTTTTTGCTTCCAAATGTTTTTTCTTATTTTCCTCTTCTAAAACCTAGGCATGTCTTATGGTCCGAAAAATATGGTATGTATTTTACAAAGTGGTGCCCTCCACAAGTCTAGTCTTCACCTGGAACCATACGTAGTTATTACAATATCATTAACTATAATTCCTATGCTGTTCTTTACGTCCCATGACTATTTTGTAACTACCAGTTTGTAGGTCTTAATCCCTTCACCTTTTTCACCTAGTCCCCGAAATCCCTCCCCATCTGGCAACCATTGGTTTATTCTGTCCATGAGTCTGTTTCTATTTTGTTTGTTGTTTTGTTCTGGTTAAGAACAGATTTGACCTAGGTAAATATTTGATTGAACAATTATTCCGCATTAAACACTAAATACATTCGGAAAACCTATAATCTATTTGTAGTCCTCCAGGAACTGTAATCCAGATCGATCTAGATTCAGTCAGGAAAAATGAAGCCATTCTCTATAAATATAGAATTAAGTCTTTTCATGACTTTGTAATTTTCTACCCATAAGTGGCACAATGTTCAGCTTTTTCTTTAGTGGGCTGGCTATAAGAAATTCCTCATGAGGTCATGCTTGTGACTGGAAAAGGAACCTATATATTAGAAGCAGGTGCTATGAGAATTTGACCTACTTACTAATATAACTTAGTCATTTCCTATGAAGTTCCCTGAGCCAGATCCCATATATCACATTTTCATTTGATTATAAAATATTACTGTGAACATCCAAATTTATGACTCTGTGGGTTGGAAAACACCCATTTCAGAATGGGTTTCTTAGATAACTTGATAGCTCATAGTTAACCACATTTGATCCTTTTCTAGGGTGTAGTATTAAGCCAAAAGTGTTTTTCAAAACAAAGTGTTTCTCAAAAGTTTTTCATATGCAGAAAATGTACAAGGCTTAGTTATAAAATCATAAGTATTAACTCTGTGATTACCAAAAATCCTACGTTATACTTGTCTGCTGCTAACACCTCAAACACCATGGATCTACCACATTTCAACAACACCCATGTGGGTCCCACCATTACTTCTTATACCTATTCATGTCAGTTTGTTTTAATGTACTCGTTGTGTGTAAGAAAATAACACTTTGTTAAATGATAAACAGTAGATGAGAGTGCTCTTTGCAATAAGAGTTTTAATAGTGAAGAAGAGGAATATTATTAATTCAGTGGTGGAAAAGCTTTTCGAAGTAATAAAAGCTTGAATTAAATTATGAAATGGGTATAATTTAATTAGCTTAAGAGGAGGGGAAGAATTGCTAGCAGGGCAAATAATAAAAATAATGACTTGAGAAAATGAGTGGAGGATTTCTATAAATATTATAAGTATTTATAATGGTTTGCAAATTGTAGCCACATATTATAGGGAATTATATTTGAAGTCAATAGTTTGTACTCTTTACAACTTTTAATTTTAATACTGACTTGGCAAATGTAGTCAATATTTATTTCTGTGAATAATAAGATAGAACTATTATTAGAAAAACTTGATAATCTGAGGAAGCAGAGCAACGAGAATCCCTTCATCTTCACTTGGGACACCCACAGCCCTTACAGTAAGGCACTTTATTAAATTAATGCCTGTTATATCTTTGGAAATCACAGAAAAATTACTGAGGCTATGGAGTAGGAAAATGCTTTTTCACAATTTTTATCAGCTATTTCTTATGTTTTTCAGTAGAGGTCTATAAAAATAGAAACAATTTATGTTGTCCACCTGTAACCTGAAAAGAAGTAAGATCTGGGTTTTTGTACAGAGTTTTTGTTTGTGTGTGTGTGTGTTTGTTTCTTCTGCTTGTGGTCAGCAATCCATATTAGGGGTTCAGGTAATCGTGTCATCTTTAGGTCTAGGAAAAGTCAGTCCTCTGCTACCTAAGAACTTTTTTTTCTCCATTTCAGTACCAGCCAGACAACGAGCTTGCTTTCTGTTTACCTCAATTACTGAGTGGTGTTTATTTAGTAAATTTCTGGCACTGAGCATTTTTTGGGGGGTTTATGCCTTCACTTTTAAATCTCATATTTCTGAATGTTCAGAAACAGAATGAACCCCACAACACAACTGTCACATTTCTGAAGAGTGTTGTTTTATTTTGTTGAATATCACTTTTTAAAAAAATTTTGCCTGTTTACTGCATCAAGCACTTTTGGAGGTAGGAATAAGAAAAAGAAATTTAAATGCATATATTATAGCATCTTCTTTATACTAGTCATACACATTTATAACAGTATCCTGCTTAGAGTTACTTTAATATCATTAATATAGAAAAATTATCAGAAATATTCTTATATAAATTGGCTTATCGTTTTCCTCCAAATATAAACATGAATGTGTATAGAAATGTTTTTATTTTAATCTGGATAAATATAAAATATCATCTTTTTAAAAACAGTAATACAAAAAAATGCTTCAATACGAATATCAGATGCAATTGTCAGATCAGATGGGTCACAGTCGCAGCCTTAACCAATAGATTGTGGACGGTGAATTCCCAAACTTAAGCTCATCCAATTGTGGAGCCAGCACTGTTATCTCAGCCAATGATTTCAGTAATTGCAGCTTCATTGATTAGATAAATTCTATTATAGACATAAACAAATCATATTCTCTTGGAACAAATGCTATTGTACATTCTTTTGATTCAAATAAATAACCTTCTGATTATGATTTGGCATTCCATGTAGGTCTGCCTATTTGTGTAGTCAGGTTCATACACTATGGCAAAGTATAGTTAGTATTCTGTTTTCACACACTAATCTTAAGAATTCTTTATGTAAGTATTCCTCTGTTAGAATGTCCATTCTTGTTTTGATAAAACTTGGTTTCTGACTCTTCAACATGGGGACTATAGCTTGAATTGTCATACGATAAAATCACCAGAGCCAGTGTGTCTTAGATGAGAGCCTTTTATTGCTTCCTGCTTCTCAGTCCAAAACTAGCATGTACCACCCTCTTGCCTTTCTCCAGTCAACTCTTTCCACTTTCAGGATCAATGTATCTTGGTAACTCCACCTACATAGAAGAGCTCTCTTAAGGGAAAGTTACACTCCCTTAAGGTGATTTATTTAAGCTATGTTCACATGTTCTTCTATTTAAATGTTACTTAGAAACAAATCTCCTAATGCAGCTGCAATATTCTCCCAATTCCGTCAGGGATATACTTGGATACAGCATATAAACTATGGGTCCACAGGCTCTATAGGCAATAGTGGCTAGTCTTGTACTTGTAGCAATCATTAGAGGCTTTGAACAAACAGCCAAGGTTTTGGCTATATAAGCTACAACTTATTTGTACAGCTTCAATTTATTTGCAGTCAGAATCTGACAGGGTGACAGAATGCTAGGCAAGTTTTCAAAAATCAGAGCCAAATTCTGTGACAGTAAGTTATATTGCCAGAAGAACTGATATATCTAATATATATATATATATGTGTGTGTGTGTGTGTGTGTGTGTCCTCTTATAACTTTTGTAAACCTTTGTCATCTGTGAAATATTTTATGAAATAAGTTTTTTTATCTATGAAGTAAAAATCCCTATTCTTGAGTATAAGCAGTGACATTCTAGTAAATATTTAATAAACAGTTGGGGTATAAAAAAAAGGAAAGAAAACAGTGATCCAATCTGTAATATTTGACAATTTTTGTTGAACAAATACTCCTACTAGAGCTAAATTCAAGTCATTACCAGTTGTTACTGAACGTGGAATTAGGAAGAGATGTGCACAAAACACTCTCCTAAACCAGAGGCATCTGACTCCAGCACATAAGCGGAGAGATGTTTAATATGGGATTAGGTGTATTTTTTATTAGGAAAAGATAAAAAAGGATGCAAGCTCTGCATGCCATAGAGAGATTATTAAGAGCAAAATATAGGGATATTAAATTCATTTTAATTGATTTTAAATAAAATGATTTGGGTCAGAAGTAATAGAATATTTAGCCCTGGCTCATTTATTGTTCTGCTGAAGAAACAAAGTTTGAAAGTATATTGAGACTGGTCTCAAATGTAGAGCTGGTTAGTTGATAAAACTTGAACTATATTTAATTTTCTACATGCATTCAGTGAAAAAAGGGACTGAAAAAATATATAAAGATTCAACATATCAAGTTAAAGAGATTTTTTAAAATGTGTTTTTCTGAAGTTCCAAATTCAGTGATCTCTTTCTTTTATGGTGGATAATTTTAGTTTTTGAGGGAATAAAATTTATTAAATTATAAATGATGTGAGGGCTCAGTTCCATGTAATGTGAAGTAAGCACAATCTCCCATCTCTCCCACTGGATACAGGTATAAAACCTGGAGAGAATGCATGGGACATCTACTTGAGGTCTCTGAAATGTAAATAGTCCCAAGTACATTGAGGAAGACATCTGGAATTCAAAGTATCACCAAAATAGGAGTGAGTTTGTCATGTTTTCCTGTGTGGCACATCCTGACCTGGACTGAGTACAGCTCCACGTTGGAAGCAGGCATGGTCCCTGACGAAGTGCACTCACAAATAAGCCCTCTCATTCTGGCTTAAGGAGAAGAAAAGGGGTCTCTTAACATTCAGAGACAGAGCGCAAGGAATTCTCAATTGTTTATTCTCCATTCTCCTATATTTTACCCCTCAAATAAGTGTACAGTAGTTACAGTAATAGCAGGGAAAATAGGCAGCTGCATTATGAAAGGTCTAAGGTACAGAAACTTCCTCTGATCAGAAAACCATAATAGGACAATTTTCTGTTGTTTTGGGTATTGTTCCTCTCTCTCTCCTCTTATCTCTGTCATGCAGGCACAGATGTGGGAAGTTCATGGAAGAGTCATGTAAATAAAGGCCCAGACTTCTGGCCAAAGGATGGGAAAAAGATCCTCCAGGGTACCACAAAATAGGGAGGAGAATGTGGAGAGTGATTAATTTGGGAAAACAACCTCACAGTTGTTTACAAACTCCTGAGCTCACCTCTGAGATATACATGTGAGAATCTGATTTAAACAGTGTGCACAGACATTGGAAACTGAACCATGAGCTAAACCACTGCCAGCGTCCCAGATTAGATGTGATTGCAGCACAGATAAGACAGCTCTAAATAGCCCTGCAAAGATTTGAAAACAACTTACATTGAAGCCATGACCCACAGAACTTACAGTCTTAACCAAAAAGGTTGATTTTCTGTCAAAACAAGAAAAATACCAACATGCTCTATAGGATTTAAACAGGACACAGTCTCCTAATAAACGTTTCAAAATGAGAGCAGACAATACAGTTTTTTCATAAAAAAGAATCAGAAATATAGCAACTTACATGGGAAAAGACCACTAACAGACATCAAATTTGAGACAACAAAAATGTTACATATATTTAAGGAAAACTTTAAAGGAGCACTTTGTAAACATTTTCCAACAAATAAAAACAAACATCCTTGAATTAAATGAAGAGAGAGAAAAATAAATAGTGCAAAGAATGGAAAAAAATTTATAAAATCAAAAGAAAATTTTAGGACTAAAACAAACCAACAAAAATACCTCCCTCACTGTTTTCAATTCAAAGGGAGATGACAAATGTAGGATTCAGTGAACTTAAAGATAAAAATCTATAGAAAGTATTCAAACTGACCAAATGGAAAAATATTGAAAAAAAAAATGAATAGTATATCAGATTTCTTTGAGAGATACCCTCATAGAAGTTGAGAAAGATTTCAATAGAAACATATTTTAAAAAAAGTAAAAAGAAAAAGGCTGGAATCCCCAAATCTGACAAAGCACATCACTGTATAGATTCAAGACATTCACTGAACACCAGTCTATAGGCAAAGAAATTGACAATAAGATAGATTGTAAACAAACTGCTGACAATTAGAGACAAAGAAAAACTACTTAAAGCAGCTAGAGAAAAATTATAAACTACTTGCAGGCTAATATCAATTTAAATGACAATGTATTTCTCATTAAAGACTAGAGAAACCAGAAAGAAGTAGCAAAACATGTTTAAAGAAGTGAAATAAATAAACTGTCAACCCAGAAATCTATATCCAATGAACATATCTTTCAAGAATAAGTGAAATAAATACATTCTCAAATTAAAGAAAACTAAGGGAACCCATTGCAAGAAAACTAGTTTGTTTTTTTTTTAATTGCTATACAAAGTTCTTCAGGTGGGATTAAAATGGCATCAAATGACAGGCTTTAAATCAAAAATATTATCAAGACTAAGGAATATTATGTGAAAAAAGTCAATTCACTAAAAAAGACACAATAATCTAAAATGTATATGCACCTAACAAAAGTACTTCAAAATACAGGAAGTAAATATGGACTTACAAGAAAGGGAGACATATCCACTATTATAATAGGAAACATCAACATTTTTCTTGTAGTAATTTACAGAATAGAGAAAGAATGAATAATATAGAACTGACACCATAAATCAACTGGATCGAATAGACATTTGTAGGTAGTTAAGCCAAAAACAGTGGGAATCCTTTTCTAGTGCGAATGGCACATCCACCAAAATATACCATATATGGAGCCAGAAAATATAGCTAAAAATAAAGCCAAAAGAATGTGGAACACATGATGATTTTAAGTATACATTTTACTTACAGCTACCTATTTTATCTCCCTTTCTACCTCCTATCCAACAATTATATTCATTTTTTTCAATAGTTTTACATTTTACATAGTTTCTATACTACTTAGTTGTCTGGCCCTAAGATTTGGGAAAATTTTATTTAATTGCCCCTTATCAGTTGTCTATTTGTTTACTACAGCTTCCCTATTTCTGGTTGTTTTATTTGAGCTTATTTTATTATTGGCTGAAGTCTAGTCAAGGCCCTTTTCTAAGACTCTCTTATGTATACCGTCTTTGGAATAATTGCATCTTTGTTTCATCACTATTGTTTTAATAGGTTTACAACAATTTAACTGATTGTTTATCTTACAAAATCTTCCTGTGAAATTTATAAACATTGTCATCTGTCATTTTCTATTTTATGTGGAAGAGACTATCCTATTTGTTTTCTTATAGAGGACTTGCTTTTTCACCTCTTTTATGCCATTTTCTCATGCTACAATGAACATGAGAGTATAGTTACTCTGAAATCCTGTTTTCATCTCCTTTAGAGATATACCCAGATGTGGAATTGCTAGATCATATGGTAGTTCTATTTTTAATTTCCAAAGCACCTCCATACCATTTTCCATAGTGGCCACACTGGTTTGCATTCCCACCAACATTCCCACCAAATGGTTAACATTTCCCTTTTTCTGCATTTGTTCATCCATCAATGGGCACTTAGGTTGTTCCATATCTTGGCTATTGTACATAATGCTGCCATGAACATAGCAGTGGAGATACATTTTTTATTTATTTTTTAAATTATTTAATTGTTGTTCAGTTACAGTTGTCTGTATTTTCCCCACCACCACTCTTGCCCACCCCAGCCAAACCCACCTCCCTCTCTTGTTTCCACCCTCCCCCTTGGTTTTTCCCACGTGTCCTTTATAGTAGTTCCTAAAAACCCTTCTCCCCACTGTCCCCTCCCTCCTCTCCTCTGGCTATTGTTAGATTGTTCTTAATTTCAATGTATCCTGTTATGTTTAGTTTGCTTTTTTCTTCTGTTGATTATGTTCCAGTTAAAGTGGAGATACCTTCTTAAATGAGTATCTACATTTTCTTTAGGTAAATACCCAGAAGTAGAATAGCTGGATCATACAGCAGTTCTCTTGTTAATTTTTAAGAGATCTCCAAACTATTTTTCCTAGTGATTACACCAGTTTACATATCCCCCAACAGTGTATACAAGAGTGGCAATTCTTTCTACACCATTTCCACATTTGTAATTTCTTATTTTTTTTTCATAATAGCCACCATAACTGGTGTGAGGAGATATCTCATTGTGGTTTTGATTTGCATTTCCCTGATAATTAATGATGTTGAACATTTTATCCTGTACTTATTGGCTGTATATAAGTCTTCCTTGGAAATACATCTATTTAGATCTGCCCATTTTTAAAAATACGTAACTTTTATTATACTTTTCCACTACCATTTATTCCCCTTATAGTTCCCTTCCCCCAGCAGTAACCATACTGTTGTCTATGTCCATGAGTCCTTTTTCCTTTTTGCTTGATCTCTCCATTTTTTAAATTTTATTCTTCAATTACAGTTTACATTTAATATTATTTTGTATTAGCTTCAGGTGTACAGCATATTAGTTAGACAGTCATATACTTTACAATGTGGTCCCCTCAATATTTCAAGTACCCACCTGGCCCCATACATAATATTACAATATTATTGACTTTACTCCCTGTACTGTACTTTGCATTTCTGGGACTGTTTTGTGACTACTGAGGTGTGGTTCTCAATCCCTTCACCTTTTTCACCCAGGCCCCACACCTTCTCCTCTGACAACCATCTGTCTCTTCTCTGAGACTATCTTCCTATTTTGTTTGCTTAGTTTGCTCTTTAGATTCCACGTATAAGTGAAATCATATGGTATTTGTCTCTGACTTATTTCACTTAGTACAATACCCTCTAGTTTCATTCATGTTGTAGCATATGGCAAGATTTCATTTTTTGGGGGGGCAGAGTAATGTTTTATTGTATATATTTACCAGAACTTTTTGTCTATTCACTGTTGATGTCTCCTGGCCATTTTTAGTTGGGTTTTTAGTTTTTACATAGTTGAGTTGTGTGAGTTGTTCATGTATCTTAATATTAACACTTTATCAGATGTGTGATTTGCAAATATCTTCTCCTATTCAGTAGGGTGCCTTTTTGTTTTTCTGATGATTTCCCTTCTGTGCAGATTTTTAGTTAAATGTAATTTCATTTGTTCATTTATGCTTTGGTTTCCCTTGTCTTATACATCCTGCCCCCCTCCCAAAATAAGTGTGACCTATATTTTTCCCTAGGAATTTTATGGCTTCAGGTCTTAAAATCAAGTCCTTAATTTATTTTGAGTTAATTTGTGTATATTGGTTAAATAGTTCTAATTTCATTCTTTTACTTGTGACTGCTTGATTTCCCAGAACCATTTGCTGAGGAGACTGTCCTTTTCCCATTGCATATTCTTGACTCCATTCTTATAAATTAGTTGGCTACATTGTCATAAGTTAATTGACTATATATATGCAGTTTTTTTCTTGGCTTTGCTATCTGTTCCATTGATCTGTGTGTATATTTTCATGTCAATACCATACTGTTTTAATTCCTATAGCTTTGTAGCATACTTTGAAATCAAGGAGTGTAATACCTCCAGCTATATTCTTTTCCATATTGCTTTGGCTATTTGAGATCTTTTGCAGTCTCATACAAGTTTAGAATTATTTGTTGTAGTTCTGTGAACAATGCAATGAAATTTTGATAGAGATTGCATTGAATTTGTAGATTGTTTTGGGTGGTATGGACGTTTTAACAGTATTCTTTCAATTCATGAATATAGAATATATTTTCATTTTTTTTGTCTTGTTTAATTCCTTTCATCAATGTCTTACAGTTCTCAGTGTACAGATTTTTTACCTTCTTCTTTACATTTATTGCTAGATATTTTATTCTATGTTTTTATGTAATGTAATTGAAATTTTCTTTTTAAATATATTTTATTGATTATGCTATTACAATTGTCCCATTTGCCCCCCTTATTCCCCTCCACCCTGTGCACCCTCTCCCACCCACATTCTCCCCTTTAGTTCATGTCCATGGGTCATATATATAAGTTCTTTGGCTTCTACATTTCCCATACTATATTTAACCTCCCCCTGTCTATCTTCTTCCTACTATTTATGCTACTTATTCTCTGTACCTTTTCCCCCACCCTCCCCACCCACTGCCCCACTGATAACCCTCCATGTGATCTCCATTTCTGTGATTCTGTTCTTGTTCTAGTTGTTTGCTTAGTTTGTTTTTGTTTTTGTTTTAGGTTTAGTTAATAACTGTGAGTTTATTGTCATTTTACTGTTCGTATTTTTCATCTTTTTCTTAGATGAATCCCTTTAACATTTCCAATAATAAGGGTTTGGTGATGATGAACTCCTTGAACTTGACCTTATCTGGGAAGCACTTTATCTGCCTTTCCATTCTAAATGATAGCTTTGCTGGATAGAGTAATCTTGGATGTAGGTTCTTGCCTTTCATGACTTTGAATACTTTTTTCCAGCCCCTTCTTGACTCCAAACTTTCTTTTGAGAAATCAGCTGACAGTCTTATGGTCACTCCTATGTAGGTAACTGTGTTCTTTTCTCTTGCTGCTTTTAAGATTCTCTCCTTATCTTTTTTTTTAAGATTTTATTTATTTATTTATTTATTTATTTATTTAGAGAGGGAAGGGAGGGAGAGAGAGAGAGAAACATCAATGTGCGGTTGCTGGGAGACATGGCCTGCAACCTAGGCATGTGCCCTGACTAGGAATCAAAACTGCGGTGCCTGGTTCGCAGCCCGTGCTCAATCCACTGAGCTATACCAGCCAGGGCGATTCTCTCCTTATCTTTAATCTTGGGTAATACAACTATGATGTGCCTTGGCAAGTGTTTTGTTGGGTCCAACTTCTTTGGGACTCTCTGAGCTTCCTGGATTCCTGAAAGTCTATTTCCTTTGCCAGATTGGAGAAATTCTTCTTCATTATTTGTTCAAATAAGTTTTCAAATTCTTGGTTGTCTTCTTGTCCTTCTGGCACCCCTATGATTAGGGTATTGGAACGTTTAAAGATGTCCTGGAGTTTCCTAAGCCTCTCCTCATTTTTTTGAATTCCTGTTTCTTCATTCTGTTCTGGTTGAATGTTTCTTTCTTCCTTGTGCTCCAAACCATTGATTGAGTCCCAGTTTCCTTCCTGTCACTGTTGGTTCCCTGTACATTTCCCCTTGTTTTTTTTTTAGAATAGCCATCATTTTTTCATCTAATTTGTGACCATAGTGAACAAAATTCTGTGAGTGCCCTGATTACCAGCATTTTGAACTGTGCATCTGATAGGTTGGCTATCTCTTCATCGCTTAGTTGTATCTTTTCTGGGGCTTTGATTTGTTTTTTCATTTGGGCCATCTTTTTTTTGACTTGATGCACCTATTATGTAGTAAGGGGTGGAGCCTTAAGTGTTCACCAGGGCGAGGCAACCAAGTCACTGTGTTGTGATGCTGTATGTGGGGAAGAGGTCCGAAAGGGAACACCACGACTTGTTCCACTCTCTGCCAGTTTTCAGTCACTTCCCCACTACCCACAATTAAGTTGGGCCCTTCTGGTGCTGATTCCTGGGTGGGTAGGTTTGTGTACATTCTAGGACCCTGTGATATCTCCAGTGAACACTCCTGTAAGGCTGAGAATTACTCCCACTGCTGCCTCAACCCCCACAGGTGTTTTCAATCAGAGGTTTGAGGCTTTATTTCCCCATGCTGGGACCCTGGGTTGCAAGGTCTGTCTCTCTCCCTAGTTGTTTCCCCTGGTTTATCTGCATGGGAATGTGGGACCACCCAATTTACCAGCTGCCACCTTGCTGGGTCCTCCAGCCACCACCTTGCCACAAGTCTTCTCCACCCTGCTGCCTGTCTCCACCCCTCCTACCTGTCTGGATGAGTATTTCTTCTTTAATTCCTTGGTTGCTGGACTTTCATACAGTTCAATTTCTGTCAGTTCTGGTTGTTTTTTGTTTTTAAATTTGTTGCTGTCCTTTTGGTTGTGTGAGGAGGCACAGTGTTTCTACCTGTACCTCCATCGTGGCCAGAAGCAAAATTGTTTTCTTAGTTTCTCTTTTTGGTAGTTCATTAATAGTGTATAGAGATGTCAGCTTTCTGTGTCCTGGAATTTTAGTGAATTAATATGTTAGTTCTAACAGTTTTGGAGTGGAGTGTTTAGTGTTTTCTCTATATAATATCATGTTAGCTGCAAATAATGATAATTTAACTTCTTCCTTTCCAATTTGGATGCCTTTTACTTTTTCTCTTGCTTAATTGCTGTGGCTATTATTTCCAATGCTATGTCAAATAAAAGGGTCCAGAGTAGGCATCCTTGTCTTGTTCTTCTTCTTAAAGGGCAAGTTTTTATCTTTTCACTTTTGGCTATAATGTTAACTATGGACTTGTCATATACAGTCTTCATTAAGTTGAGGTATGTTTCCTCAATACCCACTTTGTTGACAGTTTTAATCATAAATGAATGTTGAAGTTTATGAAATGCATTTCCTACATCTGCTGAGAAGATCATATCATTTTCATCCTTCATTATATTAATATGGTGTATCACATTGATTGATTTTTAGATATGGAACCATCTTAACATCCCTAGAATAAATCCCATTTGATCATAGCACAAAATCCTTTTAATATATTATTGAATTCAGTTTACTAATATTGAGCTGAGGAATTTTGCAACTGTTTTCATCAGGGTGATTGGCTGGTCATTTTTTTTTTCTTCTTGTGGTTTCCTTGTCTGGTTTTAGCATCAAGGTAATGATGGCCACATTAATCAATTTGCAAGTGTTCCCTCCTCTTCAGTTTTTTGAAAGAGTTTGAGAATCCTAGATATTAAATCATATTTTAATGCTTAATAAAATTCCCAGAATCCACCTGGTCTAGACTGTTTTCTCTAAAGTTTTTTATTTATTGTTGTTAATGATTACATCTCCTTACTAGCAAATGATCAGCTTAGATTTTCTATTTCTTCATGATTCACTCTTGGAATATGGTACACTTCTAGGAATTTGTCCATTAATTTTTGGTTGCCATACATGTTGATATAGAATTCTTCATAGGAATCACTTATGATCTCTTGTATTCAGCATTATCAGTTTTAGTTCTCTGTTGTTTCTTATGCATTTGAACCCTCACTTTTTCTCTTAGTGAGTCTAAAGAAAGACTTTTATTCAGTCAGTTTTTTTTTAATCTTTTTAAAGAGTCAATTCTTTTTTGGTCTTTTCTACTGTTTTTTTTTTTTTTTTTCCTTAGGGGGGGGGTGGCCTCTATTTAATTTCCATTCCTATTTTTATTATTTCTTTTACACAGTCTGGGCTTTGTTTTTTCTTTTAATTTTTTTGTTGTTATTCCTTTAGGTGTAATGCCAGATTGTTTATTTCAGATATATTTTGTTTCGTGAGGTAGGCCTGTATTGGTATAAACTTCCCTCTTATAATTGCTTTAGCAGCATCACATATATTTTGAAGTGTTTTCTTTTATTTTCATTTGTCCTGATGCATTTTTTTAAATTTTCCCTTTGAATCTTTTGTGGCCCACTGTCTGCTAGCATGTTGTTTAATCTTCACATATTAGTGATTTTTTACCATTTTCATTTGTGATTGATTTCCAGATTTGTAGCATTGTGATCTCTGAAGATACTTGGTATATTTATTTTTTAATTTATTAAGACTTGTTTTTTGAGCTAGCATATGCTCTATCCTGAAGAATGTTCCATGTGCATTTCAGAAAATGGTATATTCTGCTTTTTGGAATGTTCTGTATGTATCTTTTGGACTGGGCAAAAAGTTTGTTTTTTTCTGTAAGATGGCTCTAGTAGTACTTAGTTGTCTTTAAGTTCATTCAAAACAATTTTGTTAGATTGTTTTGTGACAGCTGTCATATCAGCATTCACTTAAAAAAACATCAGAATTGGTGAATTTTTATGTAGGTGTTTTAATATTGAAGATGGAAGAAAATAAGCAATGTTTTTGGCATATTATGCCTTATTTCAAGAAAGGTAAGAACACAACTGAAGTCCAGAAATACATATATGTATTTGTACAGTGTGTGGAGAAGGTGCTGTGACTGATTAAATGTGCCATAAGTGATTTGTGAAGTTTCACTCTGGGCAATGCTTCACAGTCAGATAGACCAGTTGAAGTTGATAGTTGTTAAATTGAGAAAAATCAATGTTATACCATGTGGGAGATAGCTGACACACTCAAAATATCCAAAATAATAAAGTTATTGATAAAAAAAAAACTCATATTTTTGCTGCTGTATTTGGGTGAGTTTCAGTGCACTCTCTTTCAGGTCACTGGTGCTTTTTTCTGCTTTCTCCCACCAGATGTATTAAACCCTTCTAGTGTATTTTAAGTTCAGTTATAGTACTCTTCAGGTCCCTAACTTCTGTTTTAAACTTTCTTATATTTTCTGACTCTGTTAAATTTCCCTATGTATTCATTCATTCCTTTTTCAAGATTATTGAGCATTTTCAAACCATCATTATGAATTCTTTATCAGGTACATTATTTTATTTTCTTTATTTTTTCTGGGGGTTTATCTTGTTATTTCTTTTAGTTTTTCTTTAGTCTCTTTGAAAGGTTTAAGTTTTGAGAAAAACTTTAGAAATGTTACAGTTACTATAGTTACAGGGATTTGGCATATTAGGACTTAAGGTGAAAAAATTATAATTAGGGCTTTACAACAACCCATCTCCAATCCTAATAAGAAGAACCATATCACATGTCACATTGGGCCAAAAATCTGAACTCAGTTTTAGAAATTTATGACTTTGAAATCAAGTCATCATATCTAATTCAACATTTCCCTTTTAAGAAGCAGTTTTGTGACAGGAAGGAATTTTACATGGTCTAGTAGTATATATTTGTCATTTGTGACTTTATAATCTAATGATAATTTCCCAGATTTTGTGTCTTACTGTTCCATTACAACAGCCATAAAATATCCTTGCTGGGTAAAATACCTTGATTTTAGAGAAAGAGGAAGAGAGGGAGGGAGGGGGAAAAGAGAAAGAAATATCAGTGTGAGGGAAAAACACTGTGAGAGAGAAACATTGATTGGTTGCCTCCCACACATACCCCAATGGAGGACTGAATGCACTACCTAGATATGTGCCATGCCTGGGGAGTAAAATCCTTATCTTTTGGTGTACAGGATGATGCTCCCACCAACTCAGCCACACTGGTGAGCGCCAGACGTACCAATTTCTAAGTTACAGTTTTGTATCCTAGGTTTCATCAGTAAGATATACCTGAGCAAGGTTTAGTTTTCTGGAGGCAATCAGTGCAATAATAAAGACTTGATTCTTTAAAACTGTAGTGGCAAAAATGCTGGTACCTAGACGCAAGTATCTTGTTAGATGGTATGTTGGGGAGCTGTTGCTACCCTCTGGCCCATTCCAAATACCTGTGAACAACCTAACCTATTTTAATAATCTACCAAGAATGGATTTTGTTATTTATATTCCATGATTAATATTATTCTAAAATATTTTTCCAATTTACTTCAAGTTATATAAAAACCAATATAAGACACAAATATACAGGCATATAAGCTAATCCCTTCCTTACTCCCATTACATTCCTTTTCTATAATTCTAAAATGATAACAGAGATATAATAGGATTGAATTTAAGTATAACAAAAAGTCAAATTTATTCAGTTTAATTTCAAGGGCATAACTTTTTTATCCTCATCTGAGAACATGCTTACTGATTTTATTTATTTTTTGCTTTTAGTAATTTTTATTGTTCAAATACAGTTGTCTGCATTTTTCCCCCACCACTCTCCCCCCAACCCAGCCGTCCCCACCTCCCTCCCCTAATGCCACCCCCTCTTGGTCTTGTCCATGTGTCCTTTATAGCTGTTCCTGCAAACCCTTCCCCCTTCCCTCTCCCACTATCCCCCACCCACACCCCCTCTGGTTACTGTCAGTTTTTTCTTAATTTCAGTGCCTCTGTTTACATTTTGCCTGCTTATTTGTTTTGTTGATTAGGTTCCACTTAAAGGTGAGATCATATGGTATTTGATTTTAGAGATAAGAGAAGGGAGGGAGAGAGACAGAAAGAAACATTGAGGTGAAAGAGAAACATAGATTGGTTACCTCTCATATGCACCCCAGCTCGAGACCAAACCCACAAACCAGGCATAACCCCTAACCAAGAAAAGAATCTATGACCTTTCAGTTAATGGGACAATGCACAACCAACTGAGCCACACCAACCGGGGCTGAAGGGCATAATATTAAAAATTCTTTTATTTCTATCAAGCACCTGGAATTTATATCAACAATGTTTGTAACAGACTCTTCTTTGTCTTTAGTTGTTTTTGAATTGTGGCTTCATAGAAGTAAAAATTACAGTTATTACAAGTCTGTTTACACATTTTTGTTTGTATTCACTTGTCTTTTATTTTCTTTAGACTTTTATGGCAGATGTTTGCTACACTTTTGTTTAAGTGATTTACTTTGTTCATGTTCTTTTCCTTGATGCCTACATTAAAAAAAAAAGGATCTGTGGCCATAAAACCTGTTGATACAGATATTCAAATGCCACCCAACACTGTGCTTGTAGGATTTTATTTGGTTGCATCAAAACATATTCTCAGGACTCTTTCTGTACAATCTAGTCTCCTAAACTATAGTGTACCTTGGAAATTATAGAATGAGATAAAGTGATCTCATATTTTCCTTCTGCTAATAAAATAATACATTATATTTTTGCAATTTAGTACTTAAAAATGTTAAAGCTCTCTACATAAAAATACAAAGTTTTCATTCATCATATTTCATTTTTTCTGTACCTACCCCCCTACTCTATTTATTACTTTCTCAGTTTTTTCTATACACATAATAGGAAATTCTAGGTATAGTTTAACCAATAGTGTCATGAATGACGCTGAAAGAAATCATTCTAAATTTCTTTTCTACAAAATAAAATGTCTATCATCTATCTGTTTATCTATTATTTATCTGGTGGAGTCGGACGTTTCCTGTTACCATGTGGGGAGCTATATGAACTTCAACATGAATCAAATCTCACTATATTTCAAAAAACTTTAAAATGCTATTTTTATTGATGTCTGAATCATAGCATCTAGGCTATTTGGACCAGAGCATCATCGCAATCATTTCTGAGACAGGCCCACGCCAGTGCTAGCAGGGCTTCAGGGGCTAGAGCGTTCGCAAGTCCGAGAGAGCCAAACCGCAAACAAAGCCCCTGCACGCTGACCCAATACACGTTCAGTCCTACTTCAGGAAACTTAAAAATGTGTGACATTTTCATATATTAATTTTGGGGATATTTTTCAGGGCCAATTTTTATACGTGTGTAGTACCAAGGTGTCTGATATACTTTACCAGGTAGAGGGGAGCATTGTTGTAAATGCCTACTAATACACCAGTCACATATTCCAAATCACCTGATAAGGACCTCCTCTGTCTTAGTCAGTTTGCAGAACTAGTGATTGAGGGAGACAAAGCAGACATAGTCCAAGCCTTGGTGATGCTTGTATTCTGATATGACAACAAACACAAAAGTGAAGCAATTTAATATAGTGATATGCAATCTGAAAGACATAAAACAGGGTAATCGAATATGGAGTGACTTTATGTGGTTGGCCAGGGGAAGTCCCACACTTTAGGAAGTACATTTAAGCTGAGTCTTAAATTATTACATTATACCAATTATAAAAATGTCTAGAAAGAGTGTTTCAGCCAAAGTGAAAAATAAAGTCAATATTGTGTGGAAGGGACCATGGACATTATTTTTTCTTATTTCAGATATAAATACAGTGATTACAACTATATTAAGAGGCATAGTGCTACAGAATGGCATTATGTTTCCTATATAAAAAAATGTTATATATTAATTTTAACTGGAGGTTTTGGAAAGTACAGAGAATTTTTCTTGAAAAGTGTAGTGAAAGGCTCTGTCATTCTTGCAAGAGCTGAACAGGCATGGGATGGATTTCTAGCCCAAAGCCATTTGACTACAGGTGAGTCAGCAGTCGAATAATTATTTGGTGTATAAGTTATACCAACCAACCAATCCATCCTTATGTCTCGAAGAGATTTGTATCAAATGTGTAGAGATATAGTAAAGACATTTGCAAGATCAAAAGCTGAACAACACAAATTGAGGACACACACACACACACAAACATTATGATTCACTGAAGCTCAAGGATACCAAATTATGTAAAGCTATTGCAAAAGAAGCAATAAAGGAGCCATGTCCACATTGCTGTACTGTATCCTAAGTGATCATGTAGTTCCTGAACAGTGTTAAAGCCTCTGTGAGATCTGACCAGGCTGTCCCTGAGACTGCACTGTTCCATGAAGTCCTCACGTATTCTTTTAATGCCATATCACAAATTTAATGTATATGTATATAGTGTTGTTCTGCCATGTGATTTGACAAAACTTTAAGAACATATGTGCTATTTCATCCTATGCAAAGTCATTTGATATGTGTGAAAAGTTTTAATACTAAAATATGATGTTCCCACATTTACTAAGTAGAAGATGTGGGATTAAAATGGAGCCATATCTGATATTAAAGTTATATTCAAGAATAAAGTGAACTTTAGCCAACTCATTTACATAACACTTGTTCATGTGTGTCTCCAGTTTGTACAGTTTTAATGAAGGTCAAGATAGCCAAGACATGGAAGCAGTCCAAGTGTCAATCAATAGACTAGTGGGTAAAACAACTATGGGACATTTACACATTGGAATTCTACTTGGCTATGAAAAAGAAAATTTTACCCTTTGTGACAGCATGGATGAACCTGAAGAATATCATGCTAAGTGAAATAAGCCAGTTAGAGAAATACAAATACCATATGACTTCACTCATATGTGGAATCTAATGAACAAACTGAACTAACAAGCAAAACAGAGACAGACTTATAGATAGCAGATGACAGCTAGTGAGGTGGGTGGGGTTGGGAGGTAGAGGAATTAAGAAAAAGGAAAAAGGACTCACGGATATGGATAACTGTGTGGTAATTGCTGGGGGTTACAGGTGTATAAGGGGATTAAATGGTAATGGAAAAATACAATAGATATTAAATGTAAAAATAAAATATAAAAAATTAAAAAATAGATATAAGATTTCTGAAAGAAAACAGAAGTTTTTCTCTAGCTAAAGACTTCTATCACACAAGAAAGTTGTTTTTTGTTTTGTTTAAATCTGGGATTACAGGGAAGTCTATATGAAATAGCGCAAAGGCCCATTTGTTTGTGTGTTAGCTTTTCTAGTCTAATGATATAAAATTTTCAATTTTAATGATTTGAAAGTATTCCTGGAAAAGTCACAATTAAACATCTATTAATTTTACATACTACCACAAGTAGCAATTTAGAATATAATATTGATCATTACACAATGCATTTATTAAAATTTGTAACTTAGTCCTTAATTTAATTCTTAATATTAAATGTATTATTTAATGATAGCCATTATAGAACATCATATTAATAATTTCAAAATATCACAATTCTTTTAAAAGATAATGTTTTAAGTTTGTGGTTTTGAAACTGTGTTCTTAAATAGAACACTTAAATTATAATTAGTGACTAATTACAATAAATACATTCTTTCCTCAGAGATATTATATTCTCTTGGGAGCATCTCTATATGAAGCAGAAATATATATATGTATTTTATTTTTGTAAAAATCTATATGAAAGCTTTCATAGGATTTAAAGAGAATAGATGCTAATGACTTCATATAAAGTATGTTTTTACTTGTATCTACCCCACTCATTAATTATAGTAAAAGATAAATTTATTCCTGGTACAGTATATTCATTTAAGACTTCTCTATAAAGTGGTCTGTGGTCATGTTTATAGTGATTAGCTGAGAAGTTATGAAAACTAGTCTCAATATTACCAAAATATTATTTCAATTTTTAATATAAAATATCCATATTTAAAATTTTTCTATCATTATAACAAATTATATATTTAACATGGTGCAAATATTCATAATTCCCTTGTATTATGATTATAGATCTCCTTTATTTCCCTGTCACATAAAATTATAAGGATCTAGAAATGTGTCAGCTTTCTCTTTTTGTTACAAAGATAAGTGTTTTAAGAATTCCCAGTGAAATGGGGAATATTTTTCCATTCCCTTTTGTAATTCTATAAATGTATACTTATATTTTTCATATTACTATATATCAAATACACTTAAATTTGAACATTATACTTTACCCACATGCTTACCAGCTTCTCACCTCATTATTTCTCCCTGTATCTGTGATTCACTTTGTAGAATTATTTCCTTTTTCTGAAGGTCAGATTTAATGTGTGAGTACTGCATGAGGCCTTTATTGAAGGTGTTTGCTTCTGACAGGTGGATTGATTACCACCATTCTGAGAACTAATTCTTAATTTCTCAGTGTGAAACTTTCCATCCTGTACTGTTAATATAAAATCGACCACCTGCCCAAGTGAGAACAGCCAGTGATTATGAATTCTTCTTTTTTTTATTTTAAAGATTTTATTTATTTACTTTTAGAGAGGGAAGGGAAGGAGAGAGAGAGAGAGAGACATCAATGTGCGGTTGCTGGGGGACATGGCCTACAACCTAGGCATGTGCCCTGACTGGGGATCGAACCTGCGATGCCTGGTTCGCAGCCCGCACTCAATCCACTGAGCTACACCCACCAGGGCTGATTATGAATTCTTAATGAAACTTTTTACCCCCAACAAATTTAAGCTGAACCAGATATTTTTACTTCTTTTTTTCTTTTTACTCTTGTCTGGACACAGGATTTTATAATCTGACCTTTAATTAAGGGCTATGTTGTGAAAGATCTAAGGCTTTAGGAATGGCTTTAAGGTCCAATTCTAAATATTTTGTGTGATCAGCATCTATGTGCTCATTATAGCTGAGGATTTTGCAGACTAGATTCTCCAGGAAAGTCATGACTGAAAGAATTGCTCACACACTTGTTTTCAGTACTCTCTAAAAAATTTTTTGCCCTTGATAAAGCAGTAAAAAAAATTTACTTTATTGAATCTCAAAACTTGAGTACAAGTCTTTTTATTTAAGTATAATTGATATACCATATTATAGTTGTTATATTAGTTTCAGGTGTACAATATAGCAATTCAACATTTTTATACCTTTGTGTTATTACCCCAATGATTCTAGTAATCATCTGATCATCATACAAACTTATCACAATATTATTGACTATATTCTCCTTCACCTTTTCCACCCATTCCTCTACCCCCTCCTTTATAACTATCCCTTTGTTATGTTTCTATGAGCCTGTTTCTATTTTGTATTTTTTTTAATTTTCTAAATTGTACTTACAAGTGAAACCATATGGTATCTGTCTTTCTCTGTCTCATTGATTTCACTTATCATGATACCCACTAATTTCATCCATATTGTCTCAAATGGCAAGAATTCATTCTTCTTTATTGCTGCCTAATATTCCATTGTATATGTGTACCACTTCTTTTACCATTCATTTGTCAATGGAAACCTAGGTTGCTCTCATATCTTGGCTATTGTAAATAATGCTTTAATGAAGATGGGAGTGCATATATCTTTTCAAATTAGTGTTTTTGTTTTCCTCAAATACTCATAAGTGGAATTTCTGGGTCATGTGGTAGATCTATTTTTAGTTTTTTGAGGAACCTCTATAGTAGTTTCTATAATGACTGCAACAATTTGCAGTCCCATCAACAGTGTATAGCAGAGCTTGCCTTTTCTCCTCATCCTTACCAATATATGTTATTTGTTAACTTTTGATAATAGCCATTGTAACTGGTGTGAGGTGATATCTCAGGGTGGCTTTGATTCACAATTCCTTGAGATTAGTGAGATTGAGCATGTTTTTATGTCTGTTGGTCATCTGTATATTGTCTTTGGAGAAATGTCTTTTCATGTCCTCTGACCATTTGTTGGTCGCATTGTTTGTTTTTGTTATTGAATTATATGGGTTTCTTATATATTTTGGATATCAATATATTACTTGTGATTATATTCTCTCATTCAGTAAGTTTTATTTTTGGTTTGTTGATGATTTCCTTTGCAATGCAAAAGCTTCTTAGTCTGATGAAATCCATTCGTTTGTTTTTTGCCTTTATTTCCCTTGCTTGAAAGCATGTGTCCAAAACCATGTTATTCAGATTGATGTTAAATACTTTATTACCTATATATTCTTCTAAGAGTGTTGCTTCATGACTTACATTTAAGTCTTTAACTTATTTTATTTTTATATATGCTATAAGAGCATGGTCCAGTTTCATATTTTTAAATGTATCTGTCCAGTTTTCCCCACACTACTTGTTGAAGAGACTGTCATTACTCCATTGTATATTTTTATTTCCTTTGTTGTACTTTAGTTGATCATGTAAGTGATGGTTTAATTCTAGGCTCTGTGGTCCATTGAGCTGTGTGTCTGTTTGAGGGCCAGTACCATGCTGTTTAAATTATTATAGTTTTGTAGTATAGTTTGAAATCAGGGCATGAACTACTGCCAATTTTGTTCTTCTTTCACAAGATTGTTTTTGCTATGCATGATCTTTGTGGTTCCATATAAATTTTAGAATTACTTGTAGTTATGAGAATAATGTAATATATACTTTGACAGGAATTTCATTGAATCTGTATATTGTTTTAGGGAATGTGATAATTTTAATATTAATCCTTCCAACCCATGACAACAGTATATTCTTTTATTTATTTATGTCCTCTTCAATTTATTTCTTTATTATCTCATAGTTTTTAAAGTAAACGTTTTCACTTTCTTGGTTAAATTTATTATTAGTTATTTTATTCTTTTTGTACAATTATGAAGGGGATTGTTTTCTTAATTTCTATTTCTTATTGTTATTAGTGTTTAAGAACATGATGGATTTCTGTATATTAATTTTATATTCTGCTATTTTATTGAATTCTTTTATTCTATATTTTTAGTGGATTCTTTAAGGTTTTCTATATGTAGTGTCATGTTATCTGCAAATAGTGACAGTTTTACTTCTCCTTTTCCAACTTGATTCTCTTTTCCTTCTTTTTCTTTTCTGATTGCTGTGGCTAGGACTTCCAGTACTGTATTGCATAGTGGTAAAATGGGCATTCTTGTCTTATTCCTGATCTTAGAGAAAAAGTTTTCAGCTTCCTACCATTGAGTATGATGTTAGCTATTGCTTGTCTTATATAGACTTTATCAAGTTGAGATACATTCCTTCTATGCCCACTTTGTTGATAGTTTTTATTATACAATATATATTAAATTTTGTTAAATACTTTCTCTGCATCTATTGAGATAATCATATCTCAATAGATATGGTTTTGTTGGTGTGGTGAATCACATTAATTGTATTGCAAATATTGAACCATCTATGCATCCCTGGTATAAATCCCAGTTGACATGGCAAATTATCCTCTTAATATACTGTTGAATTCAGGTTGGTAGTATCTTGGTAGAATTTCAGTATTTGTGTCCATCAAGGATATTGGCTAGTAATTTTTATCTTGTATTATTGTCTAACTTTGGTATTAGGGTAATGCTGGCCTTGTAGAATGAGTCTGGAAGTATTTATTTCTCTCCAGTTTTGAAAGATTTTGAGAAGGATAGGTATTATTTTTTTTTTAACTTTGGTAGAATTTACCTGTGAATCTATGCGGCCTCTGGCTTTTGTTGGTTGACTACTGCTTCAGTTTCATTGCTGGTAATTATTCTGTTTATATTCTCTGTGTCTTCCTGGTTTAGCCTTAGAATGTTGTAATCTAGACATTTATCCATTTTTTTAGATTGTCTAATTCATTGGCATATAATTTTTCATAGTATTCATTAATTATCCTTTGTATTGTTGTGGTGTCAGTTGTAATCTTTTTTCTGATCTTATTTGAATTTGAATTCTCTCTCTTTTTTTGCATGATGAGTCTTACAAGAAGCTTGCCAATTTTATTAATCATTTCAAAGAAACAGCTCTTAGCTTCATTAATCCCATCTATTGTTTTTCTATTTTTCTGTTTATTCACACTCTGATCTTTATTATTTTCCATTCTCTTCTCACTTTGGGTTTTGTTTCTTCTTCTTTTTCTAGTTTTTTTAGGTTAAATTTAAACTGTTTATTTTGGATTTTTTTCTGTTCCTTGAGGTAAGCTGGTATACCTATAAACTTTCTTTTTAAAACTGCTTTTGCTGCTTCCCATCAATTTTGTAAAGTTGTGTTTTCATTTTCATTTGTCTCAAGATAGTCTTTGATATCCCGTTTGATGTATTCATTATTTAGAAGCATGTTGTTTCATCTCCATGTTTTCTTCTATAGTTAATTTCCAGTTTTATGTTATTGTATTTAGAAAGTGCCCAATACAACTTCAACCTTCTTGAATTTATTGATAATTGTTTTATGGCCTAGTATGTGATCTATCCTTGAAAATTACCCATGTATGGTTGAAAAAACTATGCAATCTACACTTTTGGGATGAAATTCTCTGTATCTCTGTCAAGTCAGATTGGTCTAATATGTCATTTAAGGCCTTTATTTTCTGTCTGAATGATATATCCATTTTGGTAAATAGAATATTAAAGTCCCAAACTGTTATAGTATTACTGTTAACTTCTGCCTTTGTGACTATTAACATTTGCCCTGTGCACATGCCCTGTTGTTTTAAATATTCTCAGTCAGACCTGGGTATGGTTGGGGCTTCTCTGTATGCTTAGTTCTGCTATATTTTATAATTAAATTTGTTATCTTATTCCACTATATATTTTTGCCTCTCATGTGGATTCGTGTCTTGCTAGTAATGTAACCAGAAAAGACACTGGCGTTCGGGCTGCCTGTCACTCCCAAATCCAATAAGCAATGACAGTGATTGAATCTTTTATAGGTGCTTCATTCAGATGGCTGGCGATCTGAGAAGATGGTGGGTTCATACCCTAACAGCCCATCTTCCCGTTTCCTTCCTGGCCAGATCTTTTACAAGGGGGTTGGTGGAGGAAAAACAAGGTTCAGCAAGAGCTTCAAAATTTAGCAGCTGCAGCATTTCTATCCTGAGCAAATAGCTGTCTCCAAGGGGGAGGGGTAGTCACCTGCTTCTTCCCTGTATGAATATCTCCAGGCGGTAATCTCTAGCCAGCGCCCCAGGAGGTCAGCTGCTTTGTCTCAGGTGCCAGGATGGGCCTTATCTTCAGCTTCTGAAACAAAAGCTTAACATACACATTACTTGCTAGATTTATGGCTATTTACCTTAATCTAAATTTTTTTAAGTCCTAAGCCCCCTATCAAGGGTATTATTTTAAGTGAAATTAGCTAGTCACAGAAGTATGAAAGCTGCATGATTCTACAACATTCCTTAAAAACTCTAAAGCATAGAAACAATTAAATGGCAGTTGCCAGGGACTTGGGGATAGGACATGGGAAACTGCTGCTGAATGGGTATAAAGCTGCAGTTATGCAGAATGAATAAGTTCTAGAAATCTGCCATACAACATTGTAACTGTAGTTAATAATATTGTACACTGGGGAAAGTGTTAACAACATAGATCTAATATTGTGTTCTTATTACAATAAAAATTATTAAAAATAAAAATTAAATTTCAAAGTAGCTGAGACATAGGAAAGGATATAATGAACAACTTTTGCATAATAATTCTAAACATGTGTACTCTTCATTTCAGGAATTTGATTTTCTTAGGTTTCTTTTTAATTAAAAATTTTCAGTAAGATCTTTCAAGTTTTCAAAGCCAAGTATCTATCTCAGAAATCAGATTTAAGGCATCCTTAGAGAACATTCACTTAGTGCTAATTTAAAATCATTTTACAGAATATTCCATTTGGTTTAAATAATTATATTAGAGAAATTCTGTACTTTCATACAAGCTCTACCATGTCTGAAGCTACCAGAATTAATCTATTTTATGAAGATACTGGATATTATATTTAATTTATTTGGATATATAATTTACATTTTATTGTTAATATTATCTTCTGCCAATCTTTATTAATTATGAAAGTAAAACAACTGAAGGCCAGTAAACTTATTATAGAGAATTAGGGAATTCTAATTAATTATGTCTATAAAACAATGAAATAAATATTGTGCAAACTAGATTATATTTACATTTTTATACTCTGATAAAACTAGGGCAAAATTATATAATAAAAATAGTCAAAATGATTCATTTTGCTTGAAATATCACATAAAATTTTCCCTTTTATATTTGTAAAATAACATTAACACAAAAGTACCTAAATACATGAAAAAGCTTTATAACCAAGTAAACAAACATAATCCTTTTTTAGAATTGCTGCCTAAACAGCAAATTTTCTTCTTATAAAAACTAAACATTACCCTAAAAATATGTAAGTATTCAAAAGTGTTTGTAAACCAATTTATATTGGGACTGCTGAAGAATTTGTATACTCTGATGTATTAATTTATACTAATTATGTTATATCATACTATATTGATTAGATAGTCCTAGCAGGGGTGTCCAACCCACAGCCCATGGGCTGCATGCCACCCTGAATGGCTATGAATGCAGCCCAACACAAAATCATAAATTTTCTTAAAACATTATGAGATTCTTTTGTGATTATATGTCACAGTGTATTTTATGTGTGGCCCAGAAATGCCAAAATGTTGGACACCCCTGGAGTATACACATAAGGAACATTTTATAAGCAACTGAAAAGGCTAACCAGTGTCAAATTAAAATAATCTCTATTGAGGAAAGAAGGCATAACTTTAACTTTTCATAGTACCATGCTTTGCATAGAAGAGACACGAAAAGTTTTTCTTACAAGTAAAGGAAACCCATGAGAGTGAGAAAAGTGATTGAATAGTTAGCTGGGAGATAATTAGGAATGTTTAAGTGCAAGTAAAGGGTGGTCATCTTGGTTATACTAAAGGTTAAAAACAAACGAACCTTCTGATTAGGCCTGCACTTAGTTTATTAAAAAAAAACTTTCATTGTTCATTCTTTAGGAAATAGTCTTTACAGTGGTCGAGTAAAGGTCCTGTGTAATGGAGTCTCTCTCAAGGTTGATGGTCCTTGTACTCCTTTCTCTCTTAGAGTCAATTGTAAGAAACATAATTACATTCATTTGGTATGTGCTAGTCAGGTGCCACATTGAGTATAAGATGTTCCTTCTACAAATCAGAAAAAAACTGCAATTAGTGAGCTATATTATTTCAATAAATGATGTTCTTTCCACTGGAAAGTTTTGTATGAACTCTTTCAATTAGTCTTGACCAGAGAAATGGAAAAGTTGTAATAACAATACCTTTTATTTTTGGTACTCTAAAAAGTAGATAGGAAACCTTGCAGTCAAGTTTAAAGTGAGCAGTATCTTAGATATCTCCTCGTCCAAGGCCTCATTTTACATTTAAACACACCGTGGTGCAAGAAATGTGTCACTTGTCAAATGTTAGACTGTGCGTTAATAGGAGACTGACTGGAGTGTCCATGTTGCTACATGCCAGGTGATCGATTTTCCATTGCACTCACTGACTGGCTTAGTTTATGTGATTTTTTAAAAGATATTTATATGTTTAAAAGTAACAAAGAATATTGAATTTTCAAAGACAAAAGTTTAATCTATTTATTAGTTTGGCTAGTTTAAACAACTGTGCCATGGGCATATTTATAAAATAAAAGGAAAACTTCAGTTTTCTATCAAAGCAGAATAGTATTCCTTGTGCATCTGTATTTTTTCTTTTTGTTTCCTTAAGTAAAATTAAGACTGCAAGACATTTTAGGGCTTATTATCTAGTAGCAGTCACTGTTTCTGTCCTCATTAACATTTCTGTTTGCTCTTCTCTGCTGGCAGTAAAATCAGTTCAAAGACTGTTTTTTTAACCCTCTGGCTATATCCCTATATCTACAGTTGCTCAACCACTACTATAGTTCAATCTGACCTTTTCTGGAAGTGGTTCAGTAGAAAAATAGGAAAATTTAACTGTACATTGACAACCAGAGACATTGTTAGGCTTTCTACTGAGTTAATGAAAGAGTAAGTTTGTGGGAGGGTTGATTCCATCCAACTTTCAAACTGAATTTCTGCAAACCTCCATTAAATATTTAAAATATCATGTCAACATTTATATAAGGACACAATCTTTCTGTACACAAGCCTCCATTAAAGGCTTTTCAACATTAAAATTATAAAAATGAAAGCATAAATTCTTAGAAATAGGGACTCATTAACAGAGAACAGAGGGTAAAATATGTTGTTAACCTTTCCAAACCTGAGAATTTTTTTAGGTGACAACATAATTATCTAATGTTCTTAATTAAACATGTAGAATAAGGAAAACATAAGGCACATCTCTGCTAATGTACTAACATTTTACTTAAAAAAAATAACTTGGTCCAACTGATGTAAATTCAAACATGATAAAAACTTTTTTTTTAAACATTGGGACTGCTCTGAATAAATGCCAAGTTAGGAATAAATTCATCCTTTAGCCCATTAAAATTGATGGGTAATTTTTCCTCCAGTGATTCTTTTATGTGGCTGTAAAATCCTGTCAAGTAATATGTTGTGGGTTTGTTTGTGGATGATCAGCCAATTTGGAAATGTCTCCTTTTGTAAAAACAACAATAGCCCTAAACACTGTCACTCAGGGTCTCCCTCCGGCTTTAATGATTATGAGGTTTTAGAGCTTGTCACTTCGTGTGTCAGTTGAGTTGAAGTTGAATTCATCACTACATGGAATACAGAATAAGAAGTCTTTACATGTGTTAAACGATATCTAGTTAACCATTAAATGTTTGAAAGATTATGCAATTAATTACTTTCTAAATATATGAGGATGGTTTGATTTTAAAGGGATTGAAAAATAATTCCATTTAGATCCCTATATACTTTATCTCTTAAAAATAATCAATTGAACCTAGTTATTTCATTTAATTTCAAAATTATAGCAAGAAGATGGTATAAAAAGGATGAGTTCAAATCAGTATACATATTTTTATTATGTTATGACTAACATATAATATTATATTAGTTTCAGCTATATAAACTAATGGCTTGATATTTGTATACACTGTGAAATAATTACCATAATAAATCTAGGTAATATCTTAATATCTATCATTACAGAGTTACATTTTTTTTCTTATGATAAAAACTTTTAAAATCTATTCTCCTAGCAACTTTCAATTATATAAAACTGTATTATGGGGAAAGAAGGGAAAGGGTCATCAAGGAACGTGTATAAAGGACTCATGGACAAAGCCAAAGGCTGGTAGGATTAAGGGTGGGAGGTAGGGGTGAGTGGGGCCAAGGAAAGTGGTGGTGGGAAAATGGAGACAACTGTATTCAAACAAAATTTAAAAATAATTAAAGTATCATACAGTTAATTTATTTCTATCTTTAATGTCTTATAGTTTAAGTATTGATTTTTTTATTGTTCAAGTACAATTCTGTCCATTCCCCTGCCACCACTTTCTCCCACCCCACACACTCCCACCCTCAATCATTTTCCCCTTTGGCTTTGTCCATGTATCCTTTATACATCTTCCTTGACAACCCTTTCCCTATTTTCCCTCATTATCCCTCTCCCTCCACCCCTCTGGTTACTATCAGATTGTTCTTAATTTCTATGTCTCTGGTTATATTTTGCTTGCTTGTTTATTTTGCTGATTAGGTTCCGCTCATAGGTGAGATCATATGGCATTTGTCTTCTACCGTGTTGGGGACCACCCTGCCTGGTCTCAGGAAGCTGTGACCCCCCTGTGACTTAGGCTGAGTGAGAAACCTCCGGATCAGGAGCCACTAAAGAGACAGAAACTTATTCACCTGGCATGAATGCTACCTGTTTGTTCTGTCCCTGGCCTTTAATGCTAGATCAGTTTCCAATGACGGGTAACAATTCTCTAGGATAGAGAATGGACCTAAGACAGGGGCTGATCTTGTAAGGCCTCTGTGGAATAAGTCACACGAGACTGTGGAAATAAATGAAGAGGCTGTGGAAAGGAAGGGGTGATCGGCATCTACCCCTGCCCCCTCTTAGCCTGAGTCTTTGTACTCAGATGTGAGAAATCCAAGTCTCCTTGCAGCCAGAGTCTCCAGCACTTAGCAAATAGCCAAAGGAAGGGCCAGATGGGACCAGAGACGGTGGACCCCTGGGGTAATCAGGCCTGAGACAAAGAATATGCAAGTTCCTGTGAGATCTGTTTGCTGGAGGATGTTATTAACTTGGAATTTGAAGGCACAGTCAGGGAACCTTTAAAACCTGTAGTCTTTTCATATGATAAAACTCCAATCTCTGCTCAGAATCACAACAGAAACTCTGTTAGCATCTTTGTAAGATACGTGTTCCCTTTGATCCCTTCTGCCAGACTGTCAGTCCACAATCTGTGACTGCTTTCTGAATAAAAAGCCACTGGTACAGAGAATGAGGCTTTCCCTAAAGGAGGGTAGCCCGGAGCAGCTCAAGGAATTAGAGAGTGAGCACTCCGTCTCTGACTTCCACTCAGAAAACTGTTTCTGTGCATGATTATTTCTAGTATGTTTAAGTGTGTTCATAGCCGGGAAAGGCCCAGGTTCTGCATGCAACAGCAAGTATGTTTAAGCATGTTCATAGTCAGGAAAGGCCCAGGTTCTGCATGCAACAGCAAGTCATTAAAGCGAGGTTTGAAAATCGCTATAGTTAGTCAAACAGCCGGGTGATCTAAGTGAGGTAGAAAAATCACTACACTACCACCTGGCTTATTTCACTTAGCATAATGCTCTCCAGATCCATCCACACTGTCATGAAGGGTAGGAGCTCCTTCTTTCTTTCTGCTGCATAATATTCCATTATGTAAATGTACCACTGTTTATTGATCCACTCATTTACTGATGGCCACTTAGGCTGTTTCCAGTACTCAACTATTGCAAATTATGCTTATATGAACATTGGGGTGCACAGGTTCTTTTGATTTGGTGTTTCAGGATTCTTAGGGTATAATCCTAGTTGGAATTGCAGGATCAAAAGACAGTTCCATTTTTAGTTTTCTGGGGAAACACCACACACAAAAATAAACTCAAGGTGGATAAAAGACTTAAATATAAGTTTACCACACCATAAAAGTCCTAGAGGAGAACAGAGGCAGGAAAATCTCAGATATTCCACACAACAATATTTTCACTGATATGTCCCCTAGAGCAAGGGACATAAAGGAAAGAATAAACAAATGGGACTTCATCAAAATAAAAAGCTTCTGCATGACTAAAGAAAACATCAGCAAAATGAAAAGGGAACCAACTGCATGGGAAAATATATTTGCAAATGATACCTCAATGTCTTATAGTTTTTAATGTACAGGTAATTCCCCTCCTTGGTTAACTTCTTTCACAGTGAGATTAATTTTTTAAGATTCCCTTAATATAAAACATTACTAGCTCACATTACTGGATATTTTCATTATTTTTGAGCATATATTAATGTTCTTATGCATTAAAATATACATTTGGTATCTTTACATTTTTACTTTATTGTTCACCCTATTACAGATGTTTCCATTCCCTCCTTTTGCTAAAATTTTCCATGCAATGTTATTTTATTTTTTATAGCCTTAAATGATATTTTCAATCATATGTATTATATATGTTATATGTGGGTCACTTCTCAAAAACTGTCAGTTCTCTAATCCAAATTTTCAGTAACTTTACCTGCAGTTCATGTAATTATATACATATATATCAGTTTTTCTTGATATTTAAAAATGTGTTAATGTATTGACATTAATGTATTCCTTTATAATCTAAAATATTGAATAAGAAATCATTAAAATATGCACATGTTTACAAGAAGCACATAAGTATTGGTTCTTTTTGTTGGTTGATCAAAGAATTACAGTATTTTATGATATTTCTCTCAACATCAGAACTGTAGAACATCTGAACATACATACACCTGAACAGTATGACCTGAACATATATTGATTTACAGGATTTATCAAATGTTTCTGCTGTTTTCCATTGTCTCTAGTTATAAATTTAAATTATCTGTTAATGATGATGCCACTAATAGCACTCCAAAATATCTTTGGAGAATGATTTTATAAAATCATTTATTTTAGAAAAGAAAAATACTAAGAAATTTTTAACTTATACCAGCAAAAATTTCATCTTAATTTGAACAAGAATACTTTTATAATTTAAAACATATTTATTTTTGCCATGATCTACTTTCCTCATAAAAACCTAAATTGCCCAATTTATGTTTTTTACAATATGTTGTTGATAAATAATATTACAGTTCTATTACTTTGTTAATGACATTGTCTGTTTACTGAAATTAGTATACTTTTCAAAGCTTTTTTTGTTTGATTGGTTGTGGTTTTTTTGTACTCTAATAGAAATATTGTTCTGATAGTGAAGATATCATGGAAAGCTGGCATTACAATGTCTAAAGTGAGGTTATTCATTTCTATACCATTTTGATTAGTAAAAATTAAAGAACTGTAATGAAGGTTAACTTAGTTCCAACCAGTTAACACAACATAGATTTCTTGATTCTAAAACTTGAAATGAGAAATGTCAAGTTAGAATTATTTGTAGCTATCATATAAACCCTTAGCTTACTACATTCAAAATAATCTAATTATAGAACACACGTTTTTCCCCAAAACATAACAGGAAACTCGAACTTAGTTGCATTTTCAAACACAACCTAGATATGACTTAATACCTAGGAAAAACATGTGTTCACTGTATTTCATTACTTTTTTTTTTTAAGATTTTATTTATTTCTTTTTAGAGAGGGAAAGGGAGGGAGAAAGAGAGGGAGAAAAACATCAATGTGTGGTTGTCTCTCGCATGCCCCCTACTGGGGTCCTGACCCACAAACCCAGGTTGTGCACTGACTGGGAATCAAACTGGTGCCCCATTCATTCCCAGGCTGACACTCAACCACTGAGCCACACCAGCCACGGTTACTTCCTATGTTTTAAAACATAATTTCAAGTTATTCTTTTCTTGGTATAATATCTTCTTATACATTCTTCACATTTCCTGATAATTTATTTCAAGACTTTTGAACTAGTAATAAAATGTATATTGAGCTACATTTGTAAACTGTCTCTTTCCAAGAAGGATCAGAGAGACTTACAAGGACAACCAATTGAATAAATAAATGAAGTCAACCAATAATGTTTAATATGATTGCTTTTTGGCAGTCAGCAAACTTGGGTTAACATGGTAATTTTGGATGATATATAATTCCCTCAGAAAAATATTTCTTTTTCATATAATTCTGAATAAATAATATGACTTATACCATAGTAAGAGATGTGATTTTTCAGTATTTGCCTTTTTTTTTTTTTTTACTTATTTCCTTTCTTTGAAAACTTCCCTTTGTTAATTCTATAAGGTCCTGGTGGGACTGTACATCATAGGAACCACTGCCTTTCAAACCTTAGTGATGCTGGATTTGGGGCCAAGGCTAAACTAGTTAGGTACTCCTCCTCAGGAAGTTGATACTTGAGCAGAGACCCAGCACTGAGGATTTCCTAACCTGAGATATCCATGACCATTGAAGGAGAGAGGAGCCTTTAAGTTTCTAGTGAGGCCTCAGAGATGCCTCATGTCCTCTCACAATACTTGGCTATTCTGTAGCCAAGAACCTCATCTGATTCTCTGTTTATTCCTTTTGTAATTGCTTAGGTCCTAAGCTTAAAACTCAATAACACTAAATGATTTAACATCATTTTCACAATTTAGAAAAGATATTTTGGAGTGCTGCAGTGTTGTCAACATCAACATTTTTAGCAAAGAAGTCTGCATAAGACTGGTGGCCTGTTATAATTAAAGATGAGGAATAGATAGATAACCATATCCCTTAGTCTCCCCAAATCCTACTGCTCCAATATTTCACAATGAGAAACAAAACCTTGGTCCTACTGTTGTACTGGAAGAAACCTATCAGCTCTGTTAATGTAAAATTATGTTTGGAGATATTTTTAAATCAACACAAATGAAGGGATACATTCTTAACTGGTGTCACAATATTAACTTTTATGAATAAAGTATGTATTTAAAAAATTTTTTCTTTTGATGGTCATTTAGGTCACTTCTAAATTTTTGCTATTACAAAATAATTCTGTGAATACACGTCAGTATTTTTATATTTTTGAGTGAATATACAGGGTTTTATAGTTTTGCTCAGTCTAAAATATACATTTTTATATTTTGATTAATTTTTCAAATTAATACTAATGACTGCCAAAGACACAATACTAAATACTGAATACCGAATGTATAATATAGAACATATAAAGTGCATTGCATTTATGAGATACTTTACAAGTAACCTATAATTACATATCACTGACACACAAGGAAGGTGAGAAACATCTTTTTTCCCTAAACAAATAACTAGTTGTGGTGTAAATATTTGTTGAAAATTACAAATTTTTGTCACTAATTTAAAATTCAAATTTAATATATATTAAAGTCTAGCATCATTAGGCTCAATTCTCTTTCATTGATTTTCTTCTATTAGGTTCCTATTTATTTTTCAGTCTCAAATAGTTTGTTATTTTTCTTTAAAAATGCAAGATTAGAAAATTCTCATACTCAAATATTTCCCTACCTCCTTCCTACTTTAATCTTGCAATTATTAAGAATAGTTTCCTTCTCTATCATTAACATATCTTTAGTTTTAACCTTTATAATTTGAAATAAGGTATTAAAATTTCCTTGCAATTATCATCTTTGACTATATAATTTGTCACAGCATTAAGAAAAAATGTAAAAACTGACATACTTTACTTTGTCACTTTTTTCTCTGAACTTTAAAAAATATTTTTGCTTTGTATCTATAACATTTATTGTATTAAACTACAAAACTGATATTTTTTAATGAAAACATTTTTAAATCATTTATCCTGTCAACAGGATACTCAAAATTCTCACAGCTCTTTAATATTGATATCTAAATATAGACCTAATGCTAAAGATGTAACATTTTTACTATAGATTTTTAATTTTATATTGCTGCCCTCATTGCAAAAGGCTTAATGTAATCTTTCCTGAGCTACTATTTCATTCATAATTATTGTCATTTCTATCATACTGCCTTAAGAATATATATATTTTTTATAAAAATTTTCCATGTGTGCATATGTATGTATATGGGTATATTTATTCAAATATATTTCAAATATATAAAATTCACCATATAAATTGAACAATTAAGTGGTTTTTAGATTATTCCCAAGGCTGTGCAACTAAATCCAGAGTATTTTCAACATTCCAAAAAGAAACCCCATACCAGTTATCAATCAGTCCCACTTCTTCTTGCAAATAGTAATGTACTCTCTGATACATGGATTTGTTTGAGTATTTCATATAAATGGAGTCATACAACATGTGGCCTTTTGAGTTTGGATTTTTGTTTCCAAGATTAGTTGTCATTGCAGCATGTATCAGTTCTTAATTCTACTTTATAAGTATATAATGTTCATATACAGTGTATATATTTTTACATCCATTGATGGACACTTGGGGTGCCTTCATCTTTTGACTATAGTGAATACTGTTATAAATATTCATGTATAAGTTTTTGTTTGAACACTTATTTCTAATTTTTAAAGTTCTTCTATAATTTCTATGTACCAGGGAGTGGAATCATAAGGTGATGTAATAATTTTTGTTTAACTTTTTGAGAAACTGCCAAACTGTTTTCTGTAGTAGCTGTAATAATTTTGTATTCACCAGTAATGTATAAGAGTTCCAATTCCTCCACATCTTTAGTAATGTTTATTTTTTTATATTATTATACAATTTTGTATATGTGAAAGTAGTAAAACGTTGTTTTGATTTGCATTTCTCAATGAAAAAACATTGAGTACCATTGCATGTACTTATTGACCATTTGTATATGTTCTTTGGAGAAGTATTCAAATCCTTTTTCCATTTTAATTGGATAATTTATCTGTTATGTTGAGCTATGAGTTCCTTATATATTTTGTATAATAGACTTTTATAATAGACTTTTATGTATGATTTGCAAGTATTTTCCTTCATTCTAAGGGTTATCTTTTTTTAAAATTGTTGTTCAGTTACAGTTGTTCCACCTTTTTCCCCATTGCTCTCCCCATCCTGTCCCATGGACTCCCACAGTCAATCCTGACCCATTGTCCATGTCCCTGAGTTCTCTATTCATGTTTCTTTGTTTGTCCCTTCCCCTAGCAGAAAACAATGAACAAAGTGCTAAATGAAATCCAGCCACATAAATAACCAATTTAATGCCAATTATCTGAATCTGCTAGTTAAAATAGAAATTGGCATTGAATAAAATATAATGATACAACTATATATTGTCAATAAAAAGTCCATTACAAATATAAAACATTGATAGGTTAAGATAAAGGATGAAGAAAGCTGCAATCATTAACTGAAAGAAATCTAGTGTAATTACATTAATTTCAGACAAATTCACTTCAAAACAAGAAACTTTATCAGGGATAAAGTGGAATATTACATAATGATAAAGGGGTATGTTTCCCAAAAATACTTAAGAAGACTAAATATGTACGCATGTAGCAATAGAGTGTCAAAATATATGAAGTAATAACAGATAGACTTGAAAGGAGAAATCGAGAAATTTGAAATTATAGTTGGAGATAATAGTATGCCTCTCTCAGTAATTGATAGAACGACTAGCAAGAAAACCACTAAGGCAATAGGTAGTCTGAAAAACACTATCAATCAATGAAATCTGAGAGTTATGAAACACCTAACAAGAGCAGAATACACATTCTTCTCAAGTGCACATGGAACACGCATCCAGATATATTTCATCCAGGGGTGTAAAACAAACCTTACCAAATTGAAAAAGAAATTATATAAAGTATGTTCTTAGACCATAATATTGAATAGAAGTCAATAATAGAAAGATATCTTGAAAATCTTCAAGTATTTAAAATATTTAAAGACAAACATATCTAATCCATGAGTCAAAGAGGAAATCTAAGGGGCAAATATTTTAAATTAGCTGCCTTTCCTTTCCTGCTCTCCTCTTACTTAGCTTTAATGAATAGTGGTGAATAGAAGGGTAACAAATTGAATGGCAAAGTTCTATATAAGGAGGGCAAAGTAGATTTACAGTTATAAATAATTCAATAATCAATAAATAATAATACAAGAATAAACTGTTTGTGTACTCAAAACTGTAAACCTGCTTTTTTCCCCACCCCTGTGTCTATGTTAAATGAGTTTTCAGCCTCTTTTCTATAGACTTCCTGCCCACCTTCTCCAGATGAGTTTTCCACAAAATCAGTTTTGGGTGGTAATAAGGGTGAATGTCAGATGCTGACCATTCACTTTCCCTTTCTTCTAATATTGGGAGGAGTGCAGGTAGATGTAGATGGAGTTCAAGTGGTATTTTTTTAATGTGCTTTCTTTCAAGAATCTATTTAAGATATAATGGCATGTGTTGGATTTCTGCTAGTGTCTTTCTATGTTGTTCTTACTTGTTTCAGTAGAATTTTACTAAAAGACATTCTGTCATTCAGTTTCCACCCACACTTTTACTCAGATTTTTCCCCAAGTGTTTGTAGTTTTATTTATTATGCCATATTTTCTTTACAGTGAGAGGTTTTTCATTCACCAATGTGTTTATGACATTTTGTAACAAGGTTTCAACTTGACCAACTTGATTAATGATTTTATGGGTCAAATTTGAAGATGAATAGTCAATTTCAATTGTAACTTAGTTAAGAAAAGAACATGGTATGAAATAAGAAGTCATATTCAGAGTGAGTGATTTCTAAGTCTGCTATGCAATTCTGCTGATGTAATGACAGAAAAAAAATTCTAAGGTATTAATCACTCAGCCTCTCACTTGCAGAAAGAAGATGGATTTTAAAAAGCACTACACTATGAGTGGCATCTGGTATTAAGAGCAATAACCTAATTTGGTCAATTAGATTTTCCTGTTATCACATTCCATCTTATTTCTTTAGAACTTTTTAAAGAATGTTTTATCTTGCAAGGCACCTTTGATGACAGAGCTTTTGATAGAACTTTTAGTGGATGCTCTTCTTGTATACACATACACCCACTTAAAATCACCAATGTTACTCATACTACCTTTCATCCTTATTTTCTCCTAAAATCCCTAATATATTTTATGGTCTCATTTGGAAGAGATCTAAAAAGTATTTTTCATTATGTTATTCCTTTTAATTGCTGTCTCTTTGGAGTCTCTAAAGGCCCTTTTTTCCTCTCCTTTTTTGCTTTTCTTAAGGTGAATACAAATTATTAAGCATCAAGTGCAATATAAATCTTTTAACATACTTAGCACTTCAAATATACTAAATAAATATACTTATTAATTACAAATTAGAATTTAAAACTAAGTATGCTGCTTTATCTTATGTTTCTCTCCCTCTCTTTCTCCCTCCCTTCCCCTCTGTCTAAAAATAAATAAATAAAATCTTTTTTCAAAAAGCCTCTTCTAGAGATACATGGTTATAAAGACAAATAAATAAAGTATAAAGCATCTCTACTTTTATTTCAAAATTAGGTTGTCAACAATGCTCCTTGTATACTGGAGGAAGAAAGGCCTCTCAAAAGCTATTGCAAAAAGTACAACACCTAAAGGCAATGAGGTTACCGAAGACTAATGTAATTAGTGACATGTCACACGCTAAGTGAATTTAACATGAAAATTGTAGATGACATTTACATGTAAATATAAAAATAAATACATTAAATGTGGAGAAATCAATCTTAGTGTTAGACTACCCAGCCTACACCTCACAGACCCCACTATGCATATTTGATTTTGCAAAGTTCTACTCAATGAAAACAGAAATTAGCCTATCTTGTGATCTGAAATAGTCTACAGACTGAAATAACTCATGGTTTTGGTTTATTCAAATCTGCCTAAGGTAACATTATTTCTTAAGGCAGATTCAGCTTTCAAGAAATGATGAGGACATTTATTCACTGACATCTCTCCAAGACAAATTACCAAACCATTTAAGACATAAGAAGATGGAGCTCATTATTCCCCACATATTGGTCAAGGTCATTGAGGGGAAAAATTATGAAAAGTTAATGTTGCAAGAAATACTTAGCATCAAAAATGAAATAATATTTGAGATTGAAGAGATATATTATTCTCATAGCGCTGCCAAACTCAGTGTCTACACAAATTATTCTCTCTCTTTTAAGTGTCAGTAAGTCACAGTTATGTAAGTTACAGTTCTCTAAGGATAGCTTAACTGTTTTCTGCTACTGAAAATTTCCTCTTTTACCTCTTTCAGTCAAAGTAACTTCATTTCTTACAAGTGTCATTTCCTTTTATTTCAGACTTGTGTGTCACGATGTAGAGTTTTCAACTGAATATATAGTAGTTCCTCCTGCCAGCCACAGTTTTCCTTTCCTGAATTCCAGTTACCCACAGTCAACCATAGTCTGGAAATATTAAAGGGAAAATTCCAAAAGCAGTTCCTAAGTTCTACCTTGGTCACCATTCCAAGAAGTGTGATGAAGTTTCACGCCATCCTGCTCCATCCCACTCAGGACATGAAAAATCCCTCTGTCCAGCATCTCCACACGGGTATGTGCTCCCTGCTCTTTAGTCACCTGGCAGCCATCTAGGTCATGGACTATCCTTGTAGTGTAGTCCTTGTGTTCAAGAAACCCTTAATTTACTTAATAATGGCCCTAAAGTACAAGATAGTGATGCTGGCATTTTGGGTATGCCTAAGAGAAGCTGTGAAATGTTTTCTGTAAGTGAAAAAGTGAAAGTTTTCAACTTAATAAGGAAAGAAAAAATCATATGCTGAGGTTTCTAAGATCTCTTGTAAGAATGAATCTATCTGTGAAATTGTCTAACATATAAATTAGACCTTATCATAGGCATGTACAAGAAAAAACAAAGCATTTATATATGTATACATATAGCATATATGTATGCATATGTTATATGTGTATATATAATATACACACATATATATGGTTTGGTATTACCTGTAGTTTTAAGCATACACTGGGAGGGGGTGGACCATACCCCAGTGGATAAGGGGGAACTACTATACCTATTCTTTTTGTCTCTACAAAATATATATACCAAATGAATAGTTTTTATATAACTTGCTAAAATAGAGGATATTGCATTTCAATTGCTTATTGATACTGTATTCTTTATACAGATGGTCCCAATTTACAATGGTTCAAATTATAATTTCTCAACATTATGATGGTGCCAAAGTGATAAGCATTCACTAGAAACCATACTTTGAATTTTGATCTTTTCCCAGGCTAGTGATGTTCAATATGATACTGTCTTGTGGTAATGCTAGGCCAAAGCAGCTCCAGTCGGCCACATGATTGTGAGAGTAAACAACCAATACTCTACAGTGTACAGTCTTGCCAGCATTTTTTAGATATTATTTTGTGCTTTTCCATTACATTATGTCTATTTATATCTTCTACTTCTAGTAAGAAGAAAAGGAAGGCTATTACTATTCTGGGCACATTTGAGGTAGGCTAGGCCAAACCATGATGTTTGGTAGATTAGGTGTATTAAGTGCATTTTTGACAATGTTTTGAACTTGCACTGATTTTTCAGGATGTAGCCCCATACTAAGTGAAGGAGCATCTGTACTAAAATTTTAGTACATACATTCACTTTTAGAAATATCAAAATTTGCTGAATGCAAGAAAAGTTTACTGTACCACTGATAATGCTAACAAGTAATAACTCATAGATTAACTCTATGGAGAGCTTTTATTCCTAAAAGAAATGTTATGATTCATCTACGTTAATTATAATTATACTATTAGTAATCTGTGTATTGCTTTATATATAAAGTTAGTCAATTAATTGTGGTAAAATTGTTGATATATTAAAATTATACTATTAACTTTTCTGAACCCAGTTTCTCTTTGTTTTGCTTACATTTGTGCTTAGAATTTTTGAGAATACACATTTCTACTATGTTCTTTAAAATTACTGAGAAACCAAGACAGGTATTTACCTCCATATGTTTAGAACTGTCTATTATATAAATAAAACATCTAATAAAAACTAGATCTTCATCTGTAAATATTCAGTAGTTGGAATTTGGGGAATATGTTTTGGCATAGATTTTGATTTTTCCAAATTTTTCTTTCTGAGGAAGCTTACTAGTATGAATCATACCTCCTTTATCCACTATTAGTCTTAAGGCCACAAATGGGTAGAAATGCTAAGATAGCTTTTTGAAAAAAAGTGCAGATTTTAGAATTTAGTTTATCTTATCCTCAGCTAGAACACTGAAATTGGCTATAGAACAACCATCCTGTGACCATGAGGTAAAACATGATAGAAGACTAAAGAGAATAATACAAAAGTGAAAAAGAAGACATTATAAAACATAAATAGCTATATTTTTATTTTGATAAAGCTAAATAAGAAATTCCAATCTTGAGGATTTCAAAAGTCATTGTCTTTGAAATAAGAAATACAATTAATGGAGAATTAAATTTAAACTAGACAAATGAAATGAAAAGTCTCAAATACATATGTCCAGAAATATATAATTTGGCAAATAAATTAAAAGATTCAAATGTGAAATGGAATTTCAAGTACAGAGGATAAATGAAGTCCTATTAGACTCCTAAAAATAAATTTAGAAATTTAGAGACAATTAAAGGAAGAACATATTTAAGAAAACAATATCAACTTTTTTTTTTCAGAACTGATTTAACATATGTTACCCACCTAACCAAGAAGAAAACCATAATATGTCTCAGACAGGATAAACAAGAGTTAATCCATACTAAGACTCATAGTATTAAAATTACTGATTTAGCAAATAAAAAAGTTATCTCCAAGATGTTAGCAAAATAAATAAATTACCTACAAAGGAGTAATGTATGATCATAGAGAGCAACAATGGGTCCAGAAGATACTGAAATAAGATATTGAAAGTGCTGAATGGGAATTACTATGAATATAATTTATTACCAGACACACTAATATTAAAGGATTTATGGGGGGACTTCTGAACAAGATGGAGGCATAGGTACATACACTTTACTTCCTCGAACAACCAAAAGAAGAACAATAACAAAGTTAAAGACAAAACAACCAGAATTGTCAGAAAACCAGACTGTATTGAAGTCCGCCAACCAAGGAGTTAAAGAAGAAACATTCATCCAGACAGGTAGGAGGGGTGGAGATGGGACACTGGGGCCAAGAGGATGTGTGGCACGGTGGTGGCTCATGGACCTGATGGTCCCACATTTTCATGTAGATAAACTGGGAGGAACAACTGGGGAGTGAGACAGACTGTGAAGCCCAGGGTTTCAGTGTGGGGAAATAAAACATCAAAACCTCTGATTGAAAAAACCTGTAGGGGTTGTGGTGTCAGGGGAAACTCCTAGCCTCACAGGAGTTCGTTAGAGAGACCCACTGGGTCCTAGAATGTACACAAACCCACCCACGCAGGAATCAGTACCAGAAGGGCCCAATTTACTTGTGGGTAGTTGGAGAAGTGAGTGAAAGTCAGCAGAGAGTGGAGCAAGCAGCATTGTTCCCTCTCAGACCCCTCTCCCACATACAGCATCACAACACAGCTACATGGGTTGCCCTGACCCGTCAAATACCTAAGTCTCCACCCCTTACTACATAACACGTACACCAAGGAAAATAAACAAATAAATAAATAACCCAAATTGAAGAACAGATCAAAGCTCCAGAACAATATATCTTAGCAATGAAGAGATAGCCAGCCTATCAAGTGCAGAGTTCAAAACACTGGTAATTGGGATGCTCACGGAAATGGTTGAATATGGTCACAAAATAAAGGAAAAAGTGAAAGCTATGCAAAGTGAAATAAAGGAACAGGGAACCAACACTGACAGGAAGGAAACCAGGACTCAAATCAACAGTTTGGACCAGAAGGAAGAAATAAACATTCAACAAGAGCAAAATGAAGAAACAAGAATTCAAAATAATGAGGAGAGGCTTAGGAAACTTCAGGGCAACTTCAAATGTTCCAACATCCAAATCATAGGATTGCCAGAAGCAGCAAAGGAAGAGCAAGAAATTCAAAACTTATTTGAAAACATAATGAAGGAGAACTCCCCCAATCTAGCAAAGGAAATAGACTCCAGGAAGTCCAGGAAGCTCAGAGAGTCACAAAAAAGTTGAACCCAACGAAGCATACACCAAGGCACATCATCATTACATTACCCAAGATTAAAGATAAGGAGAGAATCTTAAAAGCAGCAAGAGAAAAGAACACAGTTGCCTACAAAGGAGTGACCATAAGACTATCAGCTAATTTCTCAAAAGAAATCTTGCAGGCAAGAAGGAGCTCTAAAAAAATATTCAAAGTTATGAAAAGCAAAAACCTGCATCCAAGATTACTCTATCCAACAAAGCTATCATTTAGGATGTGAGGGCAGATAAAGTGCTTCCCAGGTAAGGTCAAATTAAAGGAGCTCATCACCAAGCCCTTATTATATGAAATGTTATTAGGACTTATTTAAGAAAAAGATAAAAAATACAAACAGTAAAATGACAACAAATTCCCAACTATCAACAACCAAACCTAAAAAAAAAAACCACAAAAACTAAAACAAAAATGACCTAAGCAAATAACTAGAACAGAAACAGAATCACAGAAATGGAGATCACATCAAGGGTTATGAGTGGGGAGTGGGAGGGGGGAGAATAGGGGAAAAGGTACAGGTAATAAGCATAAATTGTTAGTACAAAATAGACAGGGGGAGATTAAGATTAGTATGGGAAATGGAGAAGCTAAAGAACTTATATGTATGACCCATGGATATGAACTAAGGTAGGGGAATGATGCTGGGAAGGGGAGTGCAGGGTGGAGGGGGATACAAGGGGGGAAATGGAACAACTGTAATAGCACAATCAATAAAATATATTTAAGAAAAAATATTTCATATTCACCTGAGGAAAAGCAAGTTAGGGGACAAAAGAATGCTATTAGATTAAAAATAATATACTCTTGAATTGTGATATCTGTTCAGGGATGAAACACCTAGAAAGTGTGTTGCTCCCAGTCTTATGGGGAAAATTAAAAAAGCCAGACAAACTAAAAATTAACCACATTCCTTGACTCTACTTAAGGACTGAGGTTGCAATGCATCAAACTGAAAAGACGTGGGCAGGGAAAGCCTGGACAGAGAAATGGCTTATGAGACAGTGGGATACCGGGAAAAGTACAGTTAGCAGAGCTTGAGAATTGTGGGGCATCAGGAGCACATTGGAACAGATATGTGAAGCCCCAGGGTGCCACAGAAATTGAGGCATTCATACTCTCTCCAGTGTTTTTGTCTTGAACCCCACTGAATGCTCATGGAAATTATTGGATAAAGTTGTAAAAAAATGCCCTCTGTGTTGTCAACAAGAGAAGGAGAATGGCAGCTGTGATGGGACAGTGTGCAAGCCACGTTTCTTTCTCCAGTCTCTCCCATATGGAATAAAAGTCTCATATGTGGATGTAAAAGCAAAAACCACTGTCACTGGGTGCTGAAGTACTAAGTGAACTATGCTGGAAGGACAGAAACAGGAAAAATTTTTTTAAAAAAACAAAACTGTCCTGGAGGATAGGTAGAAATGCCAAGTGGACTTGAAAATAAAACCAGGGAGGGGCAGGGGCACCAAAAAGAGTAATAGCTGAGACTCAGGGATTTGGTGCTTGTCTAAGACTAAGGGGAAATTAAAAAGACAAAGCACATGCTCCCCTCAATACCAGGCTAACAAGAGTTGAATACTGTATTAGTCAGGATTCTCCAGAGAAACAGAACCAATAGAGTGTGTACACAGTACCTCAATATTACAGAATTTTCTGATTAAGTTTTTAGCCACAGAGCAGCTGCTTTCTGCTTTGTTTCCCTGCTTCTTGTACTCTACACTAGCCTTTTGGGGCTTGTCCAGTGCTTTATGGGCATATTGCTTATAAAATAATAGTTTCATGCATGTTTTTATAGTTCTTTCTTACATTTTCTTCATGATTATAATGTCTCACATCCTGGCAGCTTGGTAGTGCTAAAACTGTGTTTATTTTATCCCTGGCTCAGTGAGCACTCAGAAGGATCTAGATTACTACTTTTTCTTCAAATTCTAAATATTTTCCAGGAGTCAGCAAATGGTCAAAGTGTTCAAGGAGTAACAGCATTGGTGAATCTGAAACTTCTTCATTGTCCTTATCTGTTCTCTGCAATCTCGATTGCTGGCTGGTGGTGATGTTTTCAAATGGCTCCAAACAGCTGTTGGTTTTTCATTTTTTAACCTAGGGTTTATAAATGTTAATTGTGGAGGTTTAGTTTTACTTTTTGCTGAGTTCATTGACAATGTTTATTCCAAGATCATTTTCTTTCTGTTTTCTCTACTAAATCTTTGTTTTGTGGTACAGCATGGTTTGTTAGTTGTTTGTTTTATTATTGTTATATCATCCTGTTCCCTGTTCTTAAATTTTGGTGATTCTCAGATGTGTACACATCTTATAGAGTATATTCAACCTGATGGTAGATGCTTAATGGTTTACAGTATAGTTTTTCTTTACTAGCTGTTATTGGGGCTAGTATATGCATACATGAAAGCTGAAATGGAAATATAGCCCAAGATGGTATAATCCATTTTACCTCCCATGACTGTGAGCTCACTGCTGAAAAGTGTGCTTTATTATTAGATCACTTAGGATCTTAATCTTACCATGCCTACTGGACATATCCAAAGCTGTGAGCGTGTCCTTGACTCTCATAACCATGAACTTGAAATGATTTCTCATGACTTAAAGAATAACCATTCTGTCCTTATATCCAGTTCTGAGGAAAGTTTGAAAGTGGGAAAGGATTTATAATTTTGTGTGAATAGTCCCTAATACAGTACTGTTAGTTATTGTAGGGGGCTGAATAGTGGCCCCCTAAAAGATGTATCTAACTCATAATCCCTGGAATCTGTGAATATTATCTTATTTGGTAAAATATTTTTAAAGGTATAATTATGGTAAATCTGAGATGGGGAGATCATTCTAAATCAGTGATTTCCAACGATTGTGGTGCAATAATTTTTAAATCATGCCTGTTTGTTTAGTTAGGAGCACTGACCTCTTTTCCCTTAGGTTGTCAACTAAGGAAAAGACAACAGCCAACCCAACAATAGTCATCCAATGTGAATGAGTCAAAATTATATCTATTCTTTTGTCAGACTGGCAAAAAATATATTTTTTGGCATGCTGCAAAATTTGAGTAATTTTGTGCCATGAGATTAAAAAGGTTGAAAGCCGCTGTTTTAAATTATTTCAGCGGGCACAAAATCCAATAACAGGTATCTTTGCAAGGGAGAGGCAGAAGAGAAGACCTAGTTACACTTACAAGACAATGTGAAGACAGAGAGGCAGCAACTGAGAATAATGTGAAACACCCACGGAAGGTAACCAGAATGTGGAAGAGACACAAAATGGAATCTCCCCTAGAGCCTTCATAGGGAGTACAGCCCTGCCAACACTGTGATTTGGGATTTCTAGAATCTGGAACTATGGGAAAATAAATTTCTGTAGTTTAAACCCCTAAGATTAGGGTAATTCATTACAACATTCCTAGAAAATAGTTACCTTCCTTTTTGTGCAAGACATAACTTCGAGTTTTTGAATATTTGAAGTCAGTCACACTTTTTTTCAGTATACTTGCCCTATAAACTTTTGATACTTGCTTAACTTCTTCAATATTATCCAATGCACTTGACATTTTCCGAGTTGCCTCATGAAATTTGGGTCACTGTGTGCTTTTACAGCTTGAAGAGAGAAGAGAAAGCTGCCTACCACAATACTCAGTCTACTAACTTGAACCAATCTCCATCATATCCTAAGTATACTAATTCTAATCCATTTAACACAGTTACTGTATCAAGACAACATGATTCAGAAGGAATTGTATTTTCATTATTTTTCAGATGTATTTTCTTTATGGTTCACTTTCATTTTACTTAAATTTCTTGAATCAGAAAATAGATCATTACAAAACATGGACTGAACACTACAACTAGTTTTCTGTTCTAGTAGATCTCCTTTTTTGTTTATAATTAATGTTCAAGTTACCCCAGCTATATATGAAAGAAAGAAAAGTATAGATATTAAATAATATTATAGATAAAGAACATGGATATCAGAATATTCAACTTAAGAAATTTGGGAAGAGATTTCTAACAGAATTGATATGAAAGTGTTAGCAAATTCTACAAAGTTTACTTAAGTATCTTTATTTGGTGATGCAAAAACAAGGGATAAAATTAAAGAAGTAAATAATTTTCACAAGTTCCAGGGGGATTTGCATTATTTAGACCTTTGTTAAATTTCTATTTCACACACCGAAGTTTTGAGGGCTTTAATTTTTAAGCACATGACATATTCAGCCTTGGAAGACTGTGTTTTGACACTATAAATTAGTCATATTGCACACACTGAGATTTATCTTCATTTACAGGCATTTCACACTCCTTTTAGAGGTTTGAAGCCTGGTTATTAACACTTTTATTACAGACTTTGAAGAAGCCCCTAGGGTTCATCAGTCAGTTTAGCAAGTTGAGATCGTAAATAACTAACTCATTGGCTGGGACAGAAAAGACAGGTTATTTTTGGAGAGTTTAACAGTCAACATAAAATTATTGGTCTCATGACAGAAATTCAAGTCTTATAATTAAGCTGTGACCTTGGATGCTGATTGTCCAATTGATGTGGAAAGCCGCAACTGAGTCCTAAGTTTCAGTAAATAAATGATCTATATATAGCTGTTCTAGATAGATAAATGTGCAAAAAGAAAGAATTTTAGTGAGGAAAATGATTGTGATTAGACTATTATTTGAACCTATTTCTTGACCCATGGGGATTGCCAGGAAAAGCTGAAGTGATATTGCTTAGTGCAAGTTCACAATCTCTTTAGTAGAAACTGAGAATGAAACTCTATTAACCTTATTTCAAAAAAGGCTTTTTGTGACATTAAGGAGTAAATGAACACGCCTTAAAATTACACTTTAAAAGAGCTTGTTTTTGATAAGCATAAAATGATTAAACAAGCACTTGGCAATCTGACTTGTAAACACTTTAGGTTCTCTGGAAGAACATGTTTACAGACCATTTTTCTAGAAGCCTGGAGGCTGTCATATATGAGTATAGTGGACAAAGAGCCAATAAATTAATCTCTTGGAAAACAAATATCAATTGCTAAAAGTTGAACATGAAAGTCTCTATATGTAGGTCATCAAATTTTACATATATTTGATTACAAAAATAAGTGACTTAAAAATCCTTACTTGAGGAATATTATAGTAACTGAAAAATTAATTCCAAAAACAACTGTAGCTTTAGCAATGATCAGGCCTTATGTCCCCACACAGGATTTTGCCCCAGATACTCCAGTTTCCTTGCTGGTTGAAGGTAACACAGTTTAGCAGCTTAACTCTGGCCTAAATCCATAACAAGGCTAGTAATGAGTTCCCAGTGGGTGAGCCCTGCCATTCTGGCTCTCATGTGCCTGGCGGACCATGCAGATCAAAATTAGTGTGTCGCTGAGCCCAGTGTTTCTCTCAGCCTGCTGTTTCAGCCGTGAAAAATATAAGGGGGGTCACCACAGAAGTTACATTTCCCTTTTCCCCTAGCTGACTGTTGCTCATGTGAGCACTTTAGTCTGAAATATTCTGCAGTTCTGGTGAAGCTCAGATGCGGGAACATTGACAAATAAGCCCTAACTTAAATTTTTTATATTGTTTCTCAAATATAGGAGAGCTTTTCACAGACTCACTATATACACTATTGACCTACATGTCAAAAATATATACTAGTTATACATAATGAACAGCAGTGTTGTTAAATGATTTTGCCACAGTGATTATTATTTTTATTATTCCATGATGGCTTAGCTATATTTAAAAATTTAATATTTAGAAATCTTTGCCTATTACTTTATGACATTTTTATAAAGTGTTAATAGAAATTTCTGATAAAATAATCATAAGTATTTATCATTTATTATATACCCATATTTTGCCATGTATAATGCACATTCATGTTTTTGTGTGCATTATACATGGGATTATTATCACTATATCTAATCATGGTATCTAATCACTATACCCATATATAATGCACATTCTTATTTTTCCCACAAACTTTGCTCAAACTTTTGAGCAAAAAAGTGTGCATTATGCCCAGCAAAATACAGTACTCTAAATTTATAAATCACTTTTCATTAATATTTTATATTTAGTAGAATTATAAAAGCTCATTTTATCCAGAATTGGTAAAAATAATTACATTTCTGCCCTAGCTGGTGTGGCTCAGTGGACTGAGTGCTGGTCTGCAAATCAAAGGGTCATAATTCCCAGTCAGGGCACATGCCAAGTTTGCGCACTAGAGGCAGTCACACATTGATGTTTCTCTCCCTTTACCTCTCTCTAAAAATAAATAAATAAATCTTTAAAAAAAACTTAAAAAATTACATTTCTTCTAATAATGAAAGTGTTGCTTTTAAAAAAACTGATAAAAATAATATATGCTCCAGCTACACTTTCCATCATTCTTTATTATAGGAGTTCAGTGTAGATTTTATTATTTTGGGTTTTATTTGGGAATTGGTAACAATTCCCAAAACACATCTCTTTGAAACCTCATTTAACAATTTACTTAATGTATGTATTTCATTAATTTTTTAACTTAATATCTTTATCATTCAATTGCTTCAATTCTTATTCACTTAATTTAATGTTTTAGGTGTTTTACTATTTTAAGTACCTTATGTTATCAATTAATATGAAAACCTACATCATCAAAATATAAAGTCTAGAAAACTCAACTAAATAATTTTTAAAAAACAGAATTATTCCATTAAATCTACAGTTGATTGCTAGGTGAAAAACTGCACAAAAGAAACTGACCTGGACATTAGACAAAAACTTTGAATGGCATATAAACCAGAAACAAACATACATATCACAGACAAAGTTATATTTGGAATTATACAGCAGAGATTATTTTCATTCATACATCGCATTGGAGATAATTTTTCACACCAATTTCCATTGCTTCTTACATTCTTTTCTGTCTTTTTCTTTCCTTCAACAATACACATACTCTGAAAGAATCTGTTTAAGCTCTAGTCTCATCCAGAATTCTAGTTTAACTTGGAGTACAGTGGAACAAATAGTGCAGCAGAGCAACTCGGTGATTACTCCTTCAGCGTGTTCTAAAGTCCACCCAGGAGCGAGCTGTTACATGTTATAATAGACAGGTTTTGCTTCAGAGGCTGATTGCTTTTATTGATTAACACTAGAGTTGATTTACTAGCTTTTGCCTGCCTAGAGAACGCCTGATTATTTTAGGAATAAGTTGAAGCTTGTGGAACAACATTGGCCAAACCGTGTCCACTAAAGCATAACAGAGGAAGTGCTTCTCTTCGAGTTCAGTAAACCTGAATGAGTAGTCTTAGGGACAAATAAAAATTTTTGCTCTGGAAATACTGAATACAAGCAAAAGTTTAAACACTGTAATTATAAAAGAAAAGGCTGTGGCAGTGATGCTTATAGAATTCTCTCCCCCCAAATTAGCATTTAAAATATGCTGGAAATAATCACATAGATAAATTGCAGGGTTTTGTTTCATTTGTGTTCTTTTTTTACATTTTTACATTTTCACTCTGTATATTTAGAACTGTATGTAAAGATAATGGCATCCAAGAAATTCTGTTTTGTTTTAATGCATAACAAATATTCAATGAGGCAATTGCTATAAAAGATATTAGATGTCACTCTAAAATAATTTCATAGGTGGATGTAAAATGAGTTTCAGATATATTAGAGTAATGTAGACAAGATTATCAAGTCAACAAGAACCATGGACAGAACTCTGATACCATTGTAGTTCTACTTCGTCCCAATGGGTTGTCGTTATGAGTAAAGACATGTTAATATCAATATCCAACACTATCACTAGAGAGTGGATTAAAATTATACTATTATTTTTTTGTATTTCATAAGGTAGTGATTGTCATTGTATTTAGGAAAATCATAATCTTTAAAAATTTCTAACAGTACAAAAAACACACAACAGCAATTAACTATTCAAGTACAAATGAGAAAATTTAAAATTTTTAGTGTGGCCCAACAGATAAATGAAGATGACTACTTAGATTTACAATGAAAAGACTGGATAAGGACTCCAATTCAAAATCATTTGAAAGGTGAAACCTGGATAAAGAATAGTGGGTAAGAATGTAGAAAGAAGTCAGATATCAAGATCTCCCTCAGCAATATTTAAATATGACTTTAAAATGTTAGGAAAAGAGCCCTTGAAAACAAACTAACATACATACTAACAAATATATCTTTTTTCTTCTTGATACTGTGTATGTATGTATGTAAATAATTATAATAAATAAAAAATGAGACATATAAATGGGTTTTATGCAGTAAGAGTTAAAGAGACAAAGGTTAGAGTTTATGGCCATTTAGGAATTGAATTTACAAGATACCAGAAAAAACATAAACTTTTGAAGAGATTTTTACTATTGCCTGTGCTTCAAAAATAACCTGTATCTTCTGTATATTAAAAATAATGAAAATTATAACTACCTTCTTGGGGATTTTTAGATTTGTATTTCTCTTCTTATCCAAATGATTTTTTAACACAAGGTTTTCTTTAACTTTCTGTTGGAAGAAACTTTATTTTTTATTATGATTTTATTGATAATTTTTAGTATAATTGTTTTGTGATCACAGAATGATAGGATTTTATTTCACAAAAATTCTTTTACCCTACAATCATTTTTAAAAATTGATGTGCATTTGGAAAGGTGATGCATTCTCTTTATCACTGTATCAATCTGATACATATCTGTAAATCTGTATCTTTGATAATATTTAATTTTTCTGTGTCCATTGTTTTACACCATAATTTCATTTTTACCTCTTCTATTGAAGAAGTAACAACTATTGTTCAACTGGAGAATTTCCTTTTCATCCATGTTTTATAATTTTACTACACATTTCTGGGTATAATAAACAGATTTAGTGCTGACTGGTATGGCTCAGTAGATTGAGTGCTGGCCTGTGAACCAAAGGGTCACTGGGTTTATTCCCAGTCAGGGCACATGCCTGGGTTGTAGGTCAGGTCCTCAGTAGGGGGCATTTGAGAGGCAACCACACATTGATGTTTCTTTTCCTCTCTTTCTCCCTGCCTTCCTCTATAAATAAATAAGTAAATAAATAAATAAATAAATAAATAAAGTCTTTTAAAAATAGATTAATCTCCTTGATAATAGAAAGCATTTACTGATGTTCTACTGTATACCAAATGTGCTCGAAGATTACATATATTATATCCTTTAATTTGTCAATAACCCCTTGAGATGGGTATTGATTAAGTCAAATGATATAAATATGTAACTACAATGTTCCAGATACTTTTAAATTCTGTCAATATAACACTTTTTTTAAAAAAGTTGAAGTCTATACCCTCATGGGTCTTATATGCTGATGGGATGGGGAGAGAAGAGAGTCAATAAATAAACATAATGAATTATAAAAATACAAAATGTTATATGGAGAGAGATGTTACTTTTAAAATGCAGGGAAAGGTAATAGAAAGGGTGAGGTTGGGGAAAGTACTGTTATAGATTGGATAGTCAGAGCAAGTCTCAGAAAAGTATATTTAAATAAAACTCTAAAGTAGACAATAGAGTGAGCAAGGCAAATATCTGAAGACCATCCAAGATAAAAGGAACAGCAGGATAAATCTTTTGAAGACAGAATGAGTGGCATGTTTGGGAGTAGCTAGAATGACAGTATGGCCTAAAGGAAGGAATTGTAGGGAAAAGTTTAAATGATGAAGAGAATGGCAAAAAAGTATCAAATCCCAAAATATGTGAAATATTTGTAAGGACTCTGGTTGCCACTCTGAGGGAGATGAAGGGTCTCTAAAGTGATTTCAGCAGAAAATAACATACAGCTACTGAAATACATTTTGGGTCCTCGATGAGAATGACTGAGGAGAGAGGTGAAGCAGGGAGATCAGATAGGAAGCCATTGTGATAACTCATTTGAGGGCCGATTATGGCTTGGACCAGTGGCCTTATGACTGTAGGGCTGATGAGAGTGTTGAGAAGTGGTCTTACTGGGGGAAAAGGCAGAGTCAGTAAGATTCTGCTGAATGTTTGTGTATCAGATGTAAAGAAAGAAGCGGAGTTGAAGCATTTAACATGAGCACCTGGAAAGAGGGGGCTATAATTCATTGAGATGGGAAAGACTAAAGTGAAACTATTAGAAGTTTATTTTTTTTGATGTGTTAAGTTTGAGATACCAGTTAAGTAGTCAGTAAGTAATAGCAAGTAAGCAACTGCAGACTTAGGCCTGGATTTCAGGGGGAGGTCAAGGTTGAAGATATAAATTTGGGAGTTGTTAGTAAATATGTGATACTTTATGAACTGTGAGACTGGGTGAGAGCAAAAGGGAAAAGGGACCAAGGATCGAGACCCGGCCACTCGGTGTTTGGAGGACACGAAGATAAAGAGGAATCAGCAAAACACTCATCAAAGGTAGCCAGTGGAAAAACCAGAGGATGCAGAATAAAGAATGCTCTTGAATAAATATTTCAAGAAGGAGAAATTGACCAAGGGAATTTAGCAAAGCAAAGGTTATTGCTGACTTTAAAAAATCAATTTTGGTCGAGAGGCTTACCAAATAAGAGATGATTTATGGAGACAGGAACTGTAGAAAACTCCGTTAAGAAGAAAAGGGAAGGAAACAGGGAAATAACTCGAGGGTCACAGCAGATCAGGAGAGGCTTTTATTAAGGTGGAAGGAATATAGCCTCTGTGTTTACTGATGGAAACGTTACAGTGGAGAGGGGGGAAATAAGTACATGATTATGCAAAAAAAAGGGAGAAATCTGGAACCATATCCTTGAATGAAGGAGACAGAATGGATGTAGTACACAAATTAAGCAGTTGGTGTCTTTTAAGAGCAGAGCACTCATACATATTTAGAGGAGAAAAGGCAGAGTACCGGAGCACAGATACAAGTGAGTGGGGGCATATGTGATGGTGGGAGCTTGCTGAAATGTTCTTCTCATTTTTTCTTTCTTAGCAAAGTGGGACGCATATCAACAATTGAGTCTGTGGATGAGGAAAGGTGGTGGGTGTTTGATGGGAAAAATAGAAAAATGAAATAGTCATCTAGAAGATGTATTGATGTATTGAATACATTAGAGAAATGTAGCATTATTGGTAGGCAGAATTAGAAAACTGGTAGAGATTAATTATCTTCTTTATAAAGTGAGACCCATCATAATTATGCTCATTTTGCAAATGAGAGAATTTAGGCAGCAAAAATAGTAGCATGTCAAATGTCACAGAGCTAGTAAATGCCAGAATTAAAACATGCATCGCTTCTGAACCTAAAGATGGTTAATTAATCACTTTATCCTTATTAATTTTTATAGCTTTATCAACATTCCTCATGGATACCAGAAGGTAGAGTGCTATCAACATTTGAAGCAAGTCATTCTCCATTCCCTTATGAAAAGACATTACCTCCACAGTTGGAGTTTAGGAGACAGCAGCTCTGAAAGCTAAAACAGAACTAAAGAAAGCATACATCCCTAACTTTACAGACACTCACAACCATAAAAAAATATGGAATAGTCACACCTACTTGTATATGCCATAAGATTGTGGTAATGATTAGATAAAAGTACACAGGATTTTTAAAAACTGCAGAAAAACCAAGTCACTTATTTGCTTAATATTCTTCATTTGATACCTGCTGACAATATCATCATGATCAACAATTCTTTAAAATATCATGTTGTATGCTTAAAAATAATTTAAATAGCAAATTTTACTACAATAAAATCAAATGATATGGAGTATAAAAAGATGTAGGCATTCATCCTCTCTAAAAATATGAATTTTAACATGAAGTAATTGAGTTGCAAAGTATAGTTTGATAGACATAATACAAAAACAAAAGGAGAATAATTTATTGGGTATGAGCAAGGCAAGTTTCTTTATATTATTAAGTTAGGAAAAAAATGAACATCTATCAAATAAGCTCAATTTTTATCTCAGAAGTTCCAGAGCAGGTGGTATTAGGAGAAAATAATCAAGAGGGTAGAAAACTTAGAGAGAAAGGAGGAGAGCATCAGGTGGGTTGACTCTGTCCATATATCTACACAAAAGATTTCTCCTTGGACAACTGATACTATGCTCTATGAACTGTGGACATCCTCAGCTACACTATCTCCACACTGACGTATAGCTAATGAAAACAAAGTAGGATAAGCAAAGATTCAATATTTTCCAGACAGAAATATTAGCCATAGTATATGGAGTATGGAGACTTGGTAGGATAGCTCCAAAATAAACAAGGGGACAGGGGACTATGAAAGGAAGCAAAGTAATTCAGAACCAATGAAAGGCAAGGAGCTGGTGCTCATTAGTCAAAATGTTAATGTTATTTTTCGCAATTATAGTTGTAACATGAAATGTTAAGTAGGGACAATTTGGACAGTCTTATATGCCAGAGCTGGAAATATTCTTGTCCCTCGTAACACACTCCAGACCCGATGCATCTTTGTGTATGTACATCCTTGCTTTTGGACCCCTATGACCAGTTTTTAAAAATCTCATTCAGAAGGCTTACAATTTTTACATTGCATTTAAAATATAAAAAATGTAAAACCACACTGTTTTCTTTCATCCTCTTTTCACTAAAATTTTGTTGTAAAATGAGAAATGAAAACTGCAAGTTGAATAGAAGCTGGCCATTACCTGATCTCTTTCTGAAACAATCATTATTTGTAACTATATTTTGCTCCCATAATGATGACTCAACCAGAATGAGAACATACCAAATAATTCTAAGCAACCTTACCTTTACTACAATATCTCCAGAAACATAATTATTTCTTAACAGCAGGAAGCACTTTCTACCAATTGTCTCTTAGGGTGAGACGGTGCATGGAACCTGGTCATCAGGTTTTACTATGAAACAAGGACAATTTTAAAAACAGAATTAAATCAATTCTTTTAGGAAGTTGCACTACAGGAAGCAGGATTTGTTATTTTACTTTAAATCTTAAATAGGAAAGCATTAGTTTCCAGTTGTTTTGGTACAGCAAAAGCATGGATTTATTTAATTGGTAAAGTGTGTTTCTTAGACCATTTAAGCTGACCTACCTGATGCACATTTTTCTGTGCACTTGCTTTATTGTCCCCAATTTAAACCTTGGACAAGTAGAGGGTGGGCATCACGTAAATCTCTTCCTACCCAGAAAAGTTTATAAAACTCAAGTCACTGCAATAGTTCAGAAACTATCAGTTCTTTTTTAGGGCATTCAGATTCCCATCTTTATCTTTTCAAGTATATTATCATTGTACCCCAGAAAAATCTAAATTCCTGCCAAACAAGTTTCTACCTTCTATGTTTTAATTACATGGTTCCTTCCAAAACAAATTCTCCCTTCGGCCCTTCCCCTATTTCCTCAAATGAAAATTTATTCTACCCTTCTGCTTTCAGTTGCCTTAACCCCTCCAAAAAGTCATCTTTGACCCATGAAATATTTTACTCTGAGTGAAAACACACACGGTCAACAATGGAAACTTATAGGACTTTTGGTGCCTCTTATGCTATTACACACTTCTAATGTTTTATGAGAGTTATGTGTACGTATATGTCTACTTTTACATAATAAGCACATACTTTGTGCAGGGATAAGTACTATGTATCATGATAGTAGGGCTTCCACAAAAAAGTAGCTGAATCTTGCAGAATATCAATGTTAAATTATCATAGGAGTACTTAATACCATATAGATTTAACAAACACTTGACAGTAAATATTGACACTTCTACTGCCATGCCTTCCTGATGAAACCTGAATGATGGAAAGGATGGAGAGGGCAATTTATGAAATGGTTACATAAATTTTCTAGGCCCAGACCAAGCTACAAAGTAAACAAAAAGAATGAGCCTCAATTTCTCAATTCAAGGATATTTTTTTAGACATCATTGCCGAGAAATAAAACAGGAAAGACAATGTATGTATGCAATTACATCTACATTAACTTTATCAGAATATATGGGGGGAAAAGAATAGATTCTCAAAATCCAGAAGTGCTCACAAACATAATTACTCAAGGTAATTTATGTATTCCTAAGTTAAAGTGATTTTTATATGACCTCACCAATTTGTCTTTATCCTAACAGTTTCCAAAATGTTCTTTAGAGCTTGCACAGAGGTAGAGAGATGAAAAATTTTTATGACAATATACTCTGGTTAATTCATTTACCTTTCATTGATGAGCAGGAGGGCAATGATCAGGGTACAGAGCATGTTCAATATTTATTTATGCCTTAGTTCTAGCACCATAATCGTCAAATACCTGTTCTTCCACTGACTCATCTCACTTCCTTGGTCTAAAGCATGCAAACCATTTCATGATTCTATTGATTTTCTCCACATGTTTTAGCAGTCTTTTCTTGTAATTTCCAATTATCTTTATATGTTTAATTTCAAATATATTCAAATCAATATATTTATAAAATTAATTTTATTTCCCTCCTCATAAAGCAGATATCCATCTCCTAAAATCCAGCAACCCAAACAACAAATAACTAATTTATCTATAATGTTAAAGGTAGTTATTTTGAATATTTATGATAACTTTTATTATGTTTGTATACATGTCTTGCCTAAGTAAGGAGAGAATATATATATAAATATGCCACATTCAGTCCATATATAAAAATGGAGCTGACACAAAATCTGTAGCCACCAATCCAGGAAGCCAAACCACACACTGTTCAGAAAGCTGCCTAACAGTCAGGACTTAGTCAATAACTGACAGGTTTCCTAATTTTAGCCCTTTTTAGCCCTTACTTCCAACTGAGGATGGACTGGAGAAAGCCAAGTACGTTTCCCTGATCAATACAAAGCTTTCAAATTCCCAAGTGCTTCCTATCAATTAGCAAGCACATCATTCTGTACCTTGGACCAGAATTTTTAAGTATATTAACATTTATTTGCTAGCCTTTTCTAATTTTATATACTGCCTATATTTATATCTAATACTTTATACTAATATGTTGTATATATTTTATATATTTTATTATTTTCCAAGATCTATCATTTATAAATATAAATATTGGTTAAGTAATAATCTAATATATTGTCTTATTAATCACTTATTTTGTGTGACTATGGTAGTTATGGTAATATCCCAACAAAATCTAATTGCAAGACATCACTGCTTTATAAAAGAGATTTTTTTAATGATTTAATTCTTTGGAGAGATCTATTTCTCTGATTTTACTGAGGTAGGTGATCTGTAAATTATCTTATTAAATAAATAAATTAAGCCATTTCCTATGATTAACCACTTACCTACTTATTTGATAGGATGGTTAGTACAATCAGGGTCACCCTCAATTTTAACCTTAATTCTATTTTTTTTACTTTCCAAATATCTCCAGGTATATATTTTTGGTTCATTTGGAGTTTTTTGCTAATTTTTTTTATTTTGGTTTTCAATGTCTTGAATATCTCTTTGTGCTTTTAAGTTAAAACTACTTGAATTACTATGTCTTTAAAAAATCCATGGATATAATAATATGTACAAATAAAAATTGTTAAGCTTATTTATATGATCCTGCTGCATCTTTTTAAAAGATGGCTTTCAATTTTGTGATGTACTTTTTAAAATCTCTTTCTTATAAATAAAGTCCTTAGAAGTGATAACTTTTGCATTCACTTTTAAATACATATAAAAGGTAAGAAAATATGAGAAAGACTAAAATTAAAAAATTGAAGTATAGTTTTTATTTGGCATAAGGTAAGAATAATATAAACTTTAAATTTTTACCTTATATTGACATCTTTCACTTTTATTCTCTATTTTAATGTTGGTATTCCTTCTTAGAAGTTTAAAGTGCATCTTTTTGAAAGCCTTAATTTTTGATGAAATTCTAAGAATATAGTATATATTTAGTTTATAACCAATGAATTCATTGAGAACACAAATGCTGCTGCTGATAATATGAAGCTAGGACAATAAAAGATCATCTATCTTTCTATTTTTTTTAACAGACAACAAAAAAAAATTGTATATTACAGAGTATACAATGCCTAGGTATTTTTTTCTCCAGACTTCTTCAACACAGTATATTCACTTATTTTATAGGATTGTCCTTGTAGTGGAAACAAAACTCTCATTTGCTGTATATCAGCACTTTTTAAAAATTCTCCTTCAGGAGACTTTTCTTTCTTATTTCATGATAAGGCTGGAAATAGAATGAGCTCAAGGGTATTATTTAATTACATGCTTTCTCAGCTAGACATCAAATAAGTCACTTTTCTTTGAATAAAACCTTAATGATAAATGAAAAAGGCATCAGAAATTTTGTTAGAATAATGTTAGTAAAAAGCAGATATTGATACGGGACAAATCAAGATATTTGTCTTCACTAATAATGACCAGTAGTAGGTACTTTAAGACTGCCTAGCCAAAGACAATTTTTTTCCTATCAAATCTGTGCTTTCCCCATGCCTCACAAGGGCAGACCTCCAGGGGATGTGTCCGCACAGTGAGCCCCACACCCAAGCCACAAGTATCTACACAAGAAATTCTGACCTAACCCAGTACCCTCAGAATTCATGCTCCGGGATTTGAAATTAGTATTAGGCAATTGGTTTCTAAGAGCTTAAATTTTAATACGTGCTAGTCTTTTTATAAAGGGGAGTGGTAAAAACTTGGACACTGAAGTATTATTTGACTACAGTATTTGGACAAATTTGCTGGCAAAACAAACAAAAATAACTCCTACAAATAAAGAGCAACAACAACAACAAAAAAAAAATTACCAAACAATGATAATAAAGTAGATAAAAAGAACGATAAATGAAGATATTTTGAGTTCCTAATGTATTTCTATCTTCTATTTCAGTTATTTCCCTAGTCCTGGGAATAGTTGGGCCTTTTGCTTTGAATCCTCAAAATCAAGCATTTATTTTTCTTAAACTCAAGTTGGTTTCTATTATTTAGAGTTGATGTTAATGTAGAATTAATATCACATATGCCAGCATAGTCTTGGCCAGAGATGAACTGCCTTTCCAAATTTGTTTGAATTTCTATTTTTCTAGATCACATAGTATGGTACCCTAAAATATATTGAACCCACAGATTCTCATGATTATAAACTGACTGAAGAAAATAATTCCAGATTGTATAAGAAAATAAAAAATATGAATTTGAAGTCAGAAACTTCTAGGATCCTTTCCAATAGGCAAATATTCTCCAGAGTTTATGTTTCTCCCAATTACAATTCTTTATCTGTACATTTTTTTTTTCAACTAAGGTTATACTGTCTCTTCCTAGTTGTGTAAATTGGATTATCGGCAGAGGGAGGAATAAAATTATCAGTGGTGATCCCAAACCAAGGGGCATCATCCTAAGCAGCCTTGGTGGTCAAACTCTTAGCATGGGATCTCTGCTGAAACTGCCACTACAATACTTTGGGGTCCCCTATTTGGCCCTATTGTTCTGTCAAAGTTGTCAGACATCTTACATTGTGGCTGGCTAACAAGAGAACATATCAATGTGTAAAGGCAGAGGCGGTATTTCTTGTAAGAAGCAACCTTAGCAGTTTATACAAGGTCACCTCACCACATTCTATTGATCCAATTAGGTCACAAGGCCAGTCCAGTTTCAAAGGGATAGAAAAATAGATTATTTTTTCATATTAAGAGTGGCAAAGGTTTTCATCTAAATTTAATTCATCACCCTAACAGTTTGGCATGGGTCCTGAATCTTCAAGACCAAAAATGAGGCTATCAACTTTAAAAATGACAATAGTCAAACAAGGGCCTCCCTCGCCCACAATATGCTATAAAATATTGGGTTGGCCAAAAAGTCCATTATATTTTTTCTGTAAAATAAAAGATACATTTTTCATTTTCAGCAATAACTTTATTGATTTGGATACTTTGAGTATGTCAGCTATCTCCTGCTATTGACTTCTAGTGGGTAGAGGACAGGGGTGCTGCTAAACATCTTCCAATGAATAAGACAGCCCCCCACAGCAAATAACAATCTGGCCAAAATGTCAATAGTACCAAGAAACTTCACAAACCACTTTTGACACATTCAATCAGTCACAGCACCTTCTCCATACACTGCACAGATCCTTTTTTGTGTTTCAGTTGTGTTTCTACCTTTCATGAAATAGTAAAGTGTAATACACCGAAATGTTACATTATATATTTTCTTCCATCTTCAATATTAAAATGGCTGCACAAAAATTCACCAATTTTTATAAGTTTTTTTAATGCACAATGATCTGACAACTATCACAATACAATCTAACAAAATTGTTTTGAATAAAGTCAAAGACAACTAAGTACTACTAGAGCCATTGTACAGAAAAAAAATGTAATGGGGATTTTGGCTCCTTGAGCAAGATAAAGCTTTTGGATATAAAAGCTCTGGAATATATCTGGTATCATTGATATTTAATATTAATAACTATTATAACTTATAAGACAAAGAAATGTCAAGTAACACTAGTTCATCCCCTTAGCATTTTAATTTCATACATTCTAAATCTAAAAAAGATGTATTCCATACTTACCTATATATTATTTTAGGTACTTACACTATAAGTAAACTATACACCTACTCCTCCTCTAAGAATTGAGCAAATATACTATAGGGTATTTAGCAAGAAATGAAATGAGAGGTTAAATCCTTATCCTTGTGATAAAGTATCATGAGTAAACAATGAGGTACTTATCAAAATTCCTTCTTAATAGTCAACAGAAAAACACAGAAAATATATAAATGATACGGGATTTTGAGACAAGTGGTTAGAAAAGAAAACAAGCTCTTGTCATAAGAGGAGGTGTTATTGCAAACAGAAATTCATAAAAATTCTGCAGATATTCTAGTGTCTGTGTGGATACTTGGCCTTTATTTCGCAGTGATGGTTATGAATTTGTGAACTATGGCATAAGCTCCTCAGGAGGCTGGAATGGGAAAGAGGTTTTGAACTCTAGCCTTTGGCCAGGGAAACCAGAGTTTTCTTAAGAAAGGATTTAATTTTATAGGAAACTTCACTGGTAATTACTACCTGAGCCTTGCTTTCAAAATTGCATGGAAGCCTCAAAGTTCAACTCTGCAGTCTTTGTCCCTTGTTTTCAATCTCCCTGGAATCTAATCTTGTATCTAAAATAACTAAACAGCTACACTGAGATGTTCCATTTTCATCTCAAATTTGGCACTTTGACAACTAAATTCATAATTTCCTGGGGGGAAAAACATTTCAGGCTTACTTGAATTATCTAGTTTTTAGTTTCTATGTTACTTCTCTCAACCATTCCCTTATTTATATCCTTACAAAAACACTCTACATTATGGGCCCACGTGTACCATCCAGAACACTAAAAGCATGGATTCTTTTTTTTTTCTTCTGGCTTCCAAATTGGTTATTAGGATTCATTTGCATACTACCTGTTTTTTTAATATCTTTTTATTATGTGAGTTTCATACAACCTACTTGCTATACCCAAACTACTGGACCTTATATATAATACTCTCAGATTCAGAGTCCAAACTTTTAATCTGGTTTTATAACCTATTATATATATATACAAACTATTACTATTAAGCAAAAATGACCTCACCATAATTTTTCACAAATTTCATTTTCTTTCCTGCTCCATGCATTTTCTGCTGCATACATTTTCTATATAGCCTTCTAACACTTTACCTCTTTTGAACAACCTCCCCATATTTTAGCTCCTCAACTGCCAATATGGACCTTTAAAGTTCAGTTGTATCCATCCTCTTTCTCTCATTCCAAATCTACTCTCACTTCCAAGTTCTCCATGGAAGTCTGTTCTTCTCTGTAACTACCAGCATTTGTTTCCATATTTCTTGAATCCCTTTGCCATGTTTTGTCCTGTGCCTAGTTCTTTGTTGATTCTTTTTATTCATACTTGATCACCTTCCGTAGATCATAAGAATGCCTTAAGCAAGAAAACATGTTTTTACTGATCTGTGGGCCACATGGTGCTCAGAGTGTTTAGTTTTTTAAAAACAATTCATATAATTCACTGAGATAATAGTATCATTTTGGTTTTAAAAAGTAACATTTATAGACTATGAAATTGGTTTCCTACCAGATATAGACCTAACTCTGAGCATCACAATAACATAAAATGTGGGTGGTTTATAATAAAATTTGATGCCAAACAGGGAACTATGATATAAAAATACTAACATATAGTAATCAGTGTCAACGGTGACTGCCTGAAAGATTTTAACAAAATGATAAGAAAATACTTGCTAGTTATAGATCATACACTAAGAAAACCACCCCAAGCCCTTTCTAAAACATAGCAGTCTACATACAACAGCAAACAAGCAGGAACGCTTAGAACATGTCATGATAGAGGGCATAGAAGGGGAAAACAATGCCCAAGAAACACTCTTTATAAAAGGAAAAATACATGAAGAGAACACAAGTCTCTTGTGCTATTTTATCGACAGTGATTTTTAATCCAATGTGATATGTAGTGTTGGGAAAAGAGTCAAAATACCTTTTCTAAGGTTTCTGCAATTCTATATATTCTACTCTTATATTGAAAACCCTGTTATACTATTCCCATTGCAGTGTCACATAGGATACCAAGGACCTTCCCTAAACCAATTGTATAGATGAAATTAAAACAAAACATAAATAAAACCAGGAAAAATGTGAAAATGCAATTTTATGTCTACACAGTTACAGATTATTATCTGTCACAGAGTCTACTCTGCCTAGAAGAGCGATGCCTCAGACAAGGTTGCCCATGTGGTTGCAGAGGTTGATTACCACAGCAGATTGTCAAAGCAAAGCAACTCAATTTGAGAAATACTGAGGGAAATATCACTTACTCATATTTATTTGTTTATCAAACATTGAATGGTGACTTCCTTCTTAGCATCAGCCAGCTCATCTGGGACTTACTGAAAAGCATTCTGACAGAAATGGCAGCCTTTCCAAAGAAACACAGGCATAATTTGAAAGGTCAGCTATAAAAGTGTATTTGTTTCAGTCAGTTGTGGTTTCTGTCACATGCCACAGGTGACGTGTTGTCTGAGTCCCAGAGATAAAGTGCAATAAACCCATGCCAGAAATGACAGAGGATGGCTGACAGAGAAGGGACGCTTGGACCCTTGTAAAGGCACCACACGCTCCCTTTGGGATGCCCATTTGGGATGCCTTCCGAGTGCCAGCTGGAGTAAGTCCGCGCTGTCCAAACTGTCAAGGGCAGCTTTGTGATGTGCACTCCCACCGAGTCCTGGAAACTGCGGATAGGGGAGATATCCTGTGCTCGGAGAATTCTGGTCTCGGTTACTCTGTTTCAACCCAGCTCTTACAAGTTTCTCTATGTACTCATGCAAAATAAAAAGCACAATTCCCCCAATTATATACCATAACACTGACATCCTTTATAGATTTTTAACCTTCCGTGATGTTACTGATTTTTACAATGTAACTTTTGTAAGCCAAACATATTTTTGTGTTCAGTTTGTGAAATTTGTGGGAAGACATCATTAAGCGTTAAGTGATATATGTGATATTTTGAATATGTGATAAAATGGGCTAAAATTAGGTGTGAAAAATATATGAAAGCTATAGATGATACTAATATGAAAAATATAAAAACATAAGTGGGCTGCAAAATCAATCCAAATAAATATTTAAAATAAAAAGAATAATATACCTTTCAAAGAATTTTTGAAACAAGAAAATATTAAAGGCTTATTTTGGAGAATGAAAAAGAATGACATGCAGATGTCAAATATTATCAGTTAATAGTTATATAATTATCTAATTTGGAAACAAAATATATAAGAAAAAAATACCTGTCTGAACCCATCCAAATATAATATAAATTAAAATGATTCTTTAACAAATTCTCAAAGATTACAAAACATCCAAACCCTATTTATATGATTTTTTAATGCAAGAAATACATTGAAAGCAAGGTGAAACATGTTACCGAAGGTAATAGAGAAACAAATGGTGGAGCTAAGTCTATAGTCTTGGTTTTTAGTTTTGGATATTGTTGTTCTTTTATGTTCCATGAACTTCCAAAAACATAAGTACACATGTGATAAGAGATTTTATCTTTTATCAGAAACTAGTGGGACTAATGATACCTATGAAAATGATGCATGATAAAGTTTCACACAAGATACTGGTTATTGGACTAGCCTTAAAAAATGTTGTAGTTGAATTCACTTTAAACTTGTATACTGAAAATACTGAAGATTTCAGAAGGAGGAATACTTCCACAATGGCAAAGTAGCACCAAATGAGTTAGATGGATGTTCAGGTAAAATTCCAAATCAATAGGCTGTTGTAAGATGTGGAGAGCAGAAACATGGAAATACATCATCTGAATTAGACATTAACCCAGCCTTTTTGGGAAACACTGAGATTAATTTCTTCTTTACTTTTAATCCACTGAGTTCATCTTCCATTTTATCATAACTCTAACCATAGAAAGTTTAAATTTTTGACATATAAAAATCACTTGCACTTGGAAAATCTATTTCTGAAGGAACAGTTTTAAAGTAGTTTAAGAAAAATAAATGTGGTTATTTTCTCTGAGATGAAAAAATTTTTAAATCAATATATACAGTTTTAAATCATTGGGAAATGTATTATTTTTGGATGATATTGACCATGATGACACTTGTGTCTGTTTCTTAAAATTCTCCAGGTCAATATGTTCAAGTCCATGCTGTCATTAGGGTTATGAGAAATTCTTTATACTGGAAGAGGATGCTCTGACCCAGGGGTAAATTTAGTCAGAAATGTGAATAATCAATTTGGGAAAAAATAGGTTTCCATTTTTTATAATAATAGACTTTAGAAAGTAAATTATATTTACTGGTATTAAGAGTATATTGTAAATTTTCTGAAAAGTCAAATAAGCATTATACTAAATTAAAGCAATAATAAATAAGGTAATGTTGCTGTTATATTTTAGTTACTAAATACTATAGTTTTAATATTTGTGTGTAGAATCATGTAGTTACATAAGATTTCTATGTAGTGACTAATATGTAGCATAAAATTTAAATTTAATGTATTATTACATAATTTACAAGTAGCATATTTCATCAGGAATAGTATATAACTATATATTTGTTAAACTCAGATAATCATCATTGCTTTTAAAATTAACTGAGTCTTTTAAAAATGCATTTATTCTGGTTCATTATCCTCCAGTAGACTGAGCATCTATTTTTAGAAGTAGTGAAAGTAGTGTATATTTAACTTTGCTATATTCTTTAGAAATTACAGATATTTATTTTTAAAAGTAAAGGAATAGGGTTTATAAGTAACTTTTATCAAAGATATAGTTTAAAAGGGGACACAATCACTTGTTTCTAATAGAACTGAAAGAATAGAAAAGTAACAATAAATTTTTAAATAATATTTAACATCATAAAATAAATAAAATTTAAAGTAAAATAATAATATAAAAATCTCTTCTGCAGAGTATTGTTAAAGAAATTGGTAGAGTGTTTTATTCCAAATGGGCAAATATTTACCAAGCAGTGTGGTAGCATAGATTATTTCTATCTTAGCCACCATTGTATCCCAGCACCTGTAAAAGTATTTGATATATATAAGATTAATAGATATTTGCTAAATTTATGAATTGATGAATATGTCTTAGCCTTACTAAATTACAAGATCATTCATCTTCACTTATAGGCAGAATTCACTTGATTGAGGTTTGAAAGATTATGTATAGATTTGCAGGGCCATCTAAAATGGTGAAATCAAAAAGAGTTCACATTTTATAATGTGGGGTTTTGATGAGGGGGAAGGGGGGAAAGAGCTTATAATTATAACTGCTTTGCATAGCAATTTGTACTAGAAAAATTATCAATTGGAAGAATATATGGTAGGTTAAAAACTCTGTCTATATATATTTATAATAGAAGAACTTGACACACTTTCTAACCATATCTTTGGTATTTTTTCAGTTTTTCTCCTTATAGTCTATCAGGACTCCGTATAGTCTCTATGATGCAACTCAAGCTGAAATATGTATCCTAATGTAGACAGTATCTTTATATAGTGTATTTGTCTCTGCTACTGGTTATGGGATGGTCCTTAAAGATTAGAGAGAGCCCAGAAAGCAATCAGCACTGGAATGTGCAAGAAGGGATTCTAATCCCTTGGTCATATGGATCAGTGAGTAACTGGGAACAAAGAGGAAGTGATACTGAAGGCAAGTAAGTGGCCATTTCAAATCTGCCACCAGCTAAAAAACATCGGGGATTCTAATATTTGAGTAACTGAGAGAGCACTTCTACAAACAAGAATAGGTCTTACTTCTTTTCTTGTAGCCTACCCATTGCATTCCATAATTAACTCCTTAGAAAGAAAGAGAAAGAGATATGAGATATTGATAAATGTATTCTTAGGATATGTAATTACCCCTAGTCAGAGGAAGGCAGAGGACAACCTTGACTGACAGGTATTCAGACACTCAACAAATATTTAACGATTGTCTATTCTATTTTGAGCATTGTTCAAATATTTGGATAAATACTTGGAGAAAATAAGGAAGCAACTCATGAATATATCAGGGTAAAGTGTTTTTGGACAGAAAGAACAAATGTGCAAAGCCCAGTGTGACTGACGTGAAGTGAGAGTAGGCAGTATAGTAGGAGGTAAGCTCGAAGGAATAACAGACGGCAGCAGGATCATGTCAGTCCCAGTAGGAACTTTGGTTTTTATTGTAAGATGGGGAAAAATGAAGAACTTTGAAGAGAAGTAATATGGCTTAACTTTACTTTTTAATAAAATCACGTTGTCTGTTCTGTTGAGAATAGAATGTAGAGAGCTACACTTGGGTAGCAGGGAGACCAGTTAGAGGCCCTTGAAATAACTTAGGTCAGAGGTAGTGGTAGCTGTGGAGATATAGAAGGGGCCAGCTGGAAATAATTTAAACATTAGGCCAACAGGATTTGCTTATGTATTGAATATAGGGGATCAAGAAATTAGACCAAGACTGCAAACAAAAGGGAAAAGATATTATTCCAAAATAGAGGAGGGGTGTTTTCACCAGAAGAATGGCATTTAGTAGGCCAAAGTGACAAGTTTCCACAATGGTTACCATGAAAAAATAGAAAAATAGAGGCCTCCAGTTATCATTACTGCAGCACAAGGTTAGAGACAGATAATCAGTGGGAACTGTTTGTTGCTGAGATCCAGTTTTGCACAATTTCTTAAATTACTCCAACTCAAGATCTGGGTTGATTTTACCCTCTGGGACATGGCTAACTCTACAAGTTTTGGCCAAGTGGTTATTTCTTTTGGTGAAAGAACTAAAAGGCTAGTAACTAGTAAAGGAAAAAATTTGGAATGTACATCTTTTAGCATTGAAAAGAAAATAGGAAATATTAATGACTAGGTTAATGTTGCTTTCATCATATGGTCAATATACACTTGATGCTGGTAACTGACTTCTATGTAACAAAAGACCCCATTATGATTTGGCCCATCAGCACAAAGATATAAGAACCCCCCTAGGTATTTTCCTAGTTCTGCAAAGGAAAAAGAACTCAGCAGAGGCACCACTTCCATTCTCTCCTACCCTGGAGCAGCTCCAAGTGTTTCAGTTAACATGTAATCAGAGGAACTAAAATGAGCGCAATAAATGTGAACTGCCTTTCAGGATATTATTATTATGTAAGCAGACGTAATGAAACATTTTAACACATATGTATTTGAACTTATAAAATACTTTATAAAATAGAATAAAAAGTATTTTCTAAGTATATGGATCAAAATAGTTTTAAATGCAATAAGTTTGGATAAAAGATTTTTCTTCTTGGTCAATTGGGAATGTTAACAACTTAAGATAACATTAATTATCTAAGTTAAATGTTGCAAATGAAACTTCAAATACAGAATAATGTCAAGAATTTTGCCTCTATCTTAAACCCAGTAACATGAGAAGACAATAATTGGAAAAATGTGATCTGTAACATAAGCCTTGGCAAGCAAAACATCACTGGATGCAAAGTGTATGATTAATATTTGTTGACTGATGGACACTAAGCATAGTTTGGTTATGCTCTTTTTTTTCTAAAATTACTTTTTATTTTGACTCCTTATTTTTAATCACAAAATGCAAAAGGTGTTTTTCATGGTGGTCTTGCTTTTGTTATACTAATAATTCACTCAAATTCCTATAAGTGACCCCACCCTTCATTCACTGTAGGTATCTCTGATATAGTAATATTTAAATGAAAGAGTGGATACATATGATATAGCTAATGCTGAGGCAATCCCAATTTAGTAAAACTCTGAAGGAATAACTGCTAAGTAAAACATACATTTGTCAGATAATTAGTCATCAAATAGATAAGTTTCCTCTCTCTCTCTCTCTCTCTCTCTCTCTATATATATATATATATATATATATATATATATATTAAAAATGAGATAAGTGTGCCCTGGCTGGTGTGGGTCAGTAGACTGAGCACCAGCCTACAAACAGGTTCGATTCCCAGTCAGATCACATGTTTGGTTTGCAGGCCAGATCCCCAGTGGAGAAGCACATGAAGGGCAACCACACATTGATATTTTCTCTTTCTCCTTCCCTTTCCCTCTCTCTAAAAATAAATAAATAAAACTTTAAAAAATGAGATAAATGAATATTAAGCTAATTCACACAGCTTATATGGTGCATCAGATAAGTTCTATAAGCATAAAAAAATAACTGTATTCATCTTCTTAAAAAAATAAACTAAGATGTGATCAAATGCATTCAGATTCCTGATACTGAACTAATAAACTGAACTAAATTTTAGCATCAGCAATAGTTTTAAAAAGACTTTCTGGGACTCTTCTCCTAGGAAGTGTATAATCAATAGTCTTGGAATTGATGTGTTCCAGAAGGTAAACTTTTTAAATTGCTTATCTATTACACTTGCTTAGAAAGTGTGTGTGTCTGTATAAAATGGTTAATGTGTAAAACAATTACATTAAACAAGAATATGAGGAAGAGTAAGCAAAGAAAGACAATATAAAACCCTGCTACTTAGGATTTGCATATTGGAGGCATGTATTATTTCTTCTTCCTGGAATTTTGTGTGTCCCCTGATACAGCCCTTTTCTTTCTTCTCAGGTATTGTCAGCTGCTACGTTGGTAAGGCCAACTCCAACTGCCAATGAAGCTTCAGGCATGAACAAAGTATGAGATAAAGGGATGTTGGAAAAATGAAAAGATTTCAAAAATCTGGGCACACAAATGACTATAATCAGCTAATGGACATTCACAATTCTATGATGTAAATACAATACTTTATGCATAGAGTTAATCCTCAATTCCTTTATAAGATATGGAACCCCAAAAATCATATCATGGAATTCTAAAATATATTAATATTTTCATAGCATTTATCCACTATTTAATCTGAATCATTAACTTCCTTCTGGACTTAACTGCTCCTACTTTCTTGGCTTCTGGTTGTTCTTCCTTTTCTGACATTTTACCCCTTCCTTTAACTTTCTTCAAGATACAGCTTAAATTAATGTCATCCATTCTTTCCTAACCCATTAGTCCTTCTCCATCTTTATTAGACTTTTTCCAAATTTATCTTCAATAATTCTATAAAATCTATGGGATATGTCCTATATGTCCTATGCAGCATGGGGAACTGTTTGTCTAATGTCATATTTGATGATTTTATGATCAATATTTAGTGTTAGCCAAAGTTTATTATTCAAGGTTTTTTTTATAATCTAGGATGGATTATTTAGAATTCTAAATTTTATAGATCTAGTAATAAATAGTATATCTACTTTGGTTTCATTTGCACATAACTGAATGTGGAAGAGTTTGAGATTTTCTCCTTGTTTGTTAGACCTCTGATATTCTTTTTCTCTAAATTGCTCATATCCCTTGCCAACTTCTTTTGTGATGTTTATACTTTTCATGTTAAACTATATAATTTTGGGGGAGGATATTCTCTATTATTCTCATCATCTGTTTTAGACATTGTAAATATCTTTCTCTATTTTTATACAACTTGCATATACTTATTACAACAAATTCAAATAATAGACCAATGTGAGTTATGTAAGTAATTGACTCCTTTGAATATTTATGCAAAAAACAGGGTTATTTCTTGTCGGTAGTTGGATCTCCAGCATATTATGCAGAGTCAGGCATAAAATATGTAATCCCTGCTACACACATTTTGCATATATTAACAGAAAGTAAAAGCACAATCACCTTTAGAGACAGGTAAGAGTTTTCATACCCAGGGCTCTGTGTTATAGGTCGGGGTCCCCAACCTCTGGGCCAAAGACCACTACTGGTCTATAGCCTGTTAGGAACTAGGCCACACAGCAGGAGGTGAGCTTGAATGTAATGTGCTTAAATCATCCTGAAACTATCCTCCCTGCCCCTGGTCCATGGGAAATTTTTCTTACAGGAAACCAGTCCTGGTGCCAAAAAGGTTGGGGACCACTATTCTAGGGGACTCAATATTGATCTTTTTCAGCTAAGTCCTTTCCAGGGTGAGGGATCTATGTGATAAAAGTTAGCTGCTGGACCTGAGCCTGATATTTCCCTTCTAGATCATACTGTGAGTATCTGTGATTCTTATGTTTCCTGTTCAAATTATCCCAAACCTACTTGCAAGGTCTCTTTCCTGGAACATACTATAGATAGACTGAACCACAGATAAGGACATGTCTATTTTTGAGGTGCATAGATAAAGGATGAGGGATGTAGATAAAGCTTGAATGTGAGGTCCTCATAGTGAAAAAGGAGCTGGAACATAAAGAAAAGAGTACAAGTCTAGGTTTGCCACTGTGGAAACTCCAATGTTGTTTATAACTTCAAGGTTTTGGGAGGCTTTCCAGGGAAAAAAAAAGAAGACAGTAATGCATAGCCCCTCATCTTGCATTCTCCTTGTGACATACAATCAGGCAGAGTTTAACAGGGACATGGTAGGCAAAGGGGAAATGTACAATAGGTTGCAGAATCCAATCTCCAACATCACAAAAAGGAAAGGGAAAGATCAGTTTTAATTGAAAGGCAAGAACTTAATACCTGACACCACATTCTGAGTAAACAAAATGGCCACAAAAATGTTGAGGAAAAAATAAACTTGCAGGAGTTAAGAAAACTTATGAAAAGATGTATTATAAACCTATACAATCAAGAAGGTGTGGTGTTGCATTAAAATATTGTACATCATGATTGAGTGATATTTATTCTAGGGATGCAAGGTTGGTTCAATATGCACAAATCAATTAACATAAATAAAATAAAGGATAAAATCATATGATTTTATCATACATGCAGAAAAAGCATTTAACAAAATCTAAAATCCATTTACAATAAAAACCCTCAGCAAAGTGGGGAGAGAAGGAACATACCTCAACATGATAAAGGCTATATATGACAAACCCATAGCTATCATACTAAACAATAGAAATCTGAAACTTTTCTTTCAAAATCAGGAACAAGTAATGATATACACTCTCACAACTTTTATCCAACATAGTATTGAAAGTCCTAGCCACAGAAATCAGGCAAGAAAAAAGAAACAAAACACAACTGGATTAGAAAGAAAGAAGGAGAAATATGATTTTTTTCAGATAACGTGATACTAAATATAGAAAACCCTAAAGACTCCACCAAAAAATATATTAAAATAAATGAAGTCAGTAAAGTAGCAGAATTTAAAATTAATATTCAGAGATTGGTTACATTTTTATGCCTCAATAACAAACTATCAGAAATAAGTTTTAAGAAAACAATTTCATTTACAAATTCATCAAAAATAATATAATACCTAGGAAAAAATTAAAGATGTAAAAATACCTGCATTCAGAATACTATAAGACATTGGAGAAAGAAACTGAAGAAAATACAAACAAATAGAAGGATATACTGTGCTAATGCGTAGGAAGAATTAACATCATTAAAATGTTTATACTACCCAAAGCAATGTACAGATTCAATGCAATTCATATCAGAATAGCAATGGCTATTGCTATTCTAGTTCACAAAACTAGAATAAATAATTTGAAAATAGATATGGAAATATAAAAGACCAAAAATAGACAAAGCAATCTTGAGAAGAACAAAGTTTAAGTGCCATGCTACCTGATATCAAACTATATTTCAAGGCTATATTAATCAAAACAGCATGATACTGGCATAAAAACAAATATATAAATCAATGGAACAGAATAGAGAGCCCAGTAATAAAGCTATATGGTCAACTAATCTATGACAAAGGAGGAAAGAATATATAATGTGATAAAGACACACTTTTTATTAAACAGTGTTGGGAAAACTGTACAGATATATGAAAAAAATAAACTGAATCACTTTCTTGTATGATATACAAGAATAAACCCGAAATGAAGGTTTAAATGTGTGACCCAAAAACTATAAAAATTCTGGAAGAAAACATAGGCAATAAACTCTTTCAAATAGCTCTTATAGTATGCTTCTGGATATGTCTCTTTGGGCAAGAGTGACCAAAGAAAAACAAATGGGACTACATCGAACTAAAAAAAATTTGCACAGCAAAGAAAATAATAAAATGAAGGGACAATCTACTGAATGGGGGATGATATTTTCAAATGATATAATATATCTGATATGGGAGTGATATTTAAAATGTATAAGGAACTCATACAACTTAGTGCCAAATGAACAAGCAAAAAAATCAATCTGATTAAAAAATGGGCAGAAGATCTGAACAGATATTTCTCCAAAGAGGACATACAGATGGACAATCAACATATGAAAAGATGCCCAACATCACAAATCATCAGAGAGATGCAAATTAAAACCACAATGAGATATCACCTTACACTTGTCAGAATGGCCATCATCAATCAATCAACAAACAAGTGTTGGTGAGAATGTGGATTAAAGGGAAACCTTGTGTACTGTTGGTGGGAAGAAACTGGTGCAGCCACTATTGAAAACAGTATGGATGTTCCTCAAAAAATTAAAAATAGAGCTATTATATGACCTATACTTGCATTTATCCAATGAAATCCAAAATATTAATTGAAAAAGATTTATTCACCCCTATGTCCATTGCAACATTGTTTACAATAGCCAAGGTATGGAAGCAACCTAGATGTCCACTGATATACAGATGGATACAGAAGTGGTGCATATAACAATGGAACATTCCTTGGCCATAAAAAAAGAAATCTTGCCTTTTTTGACAACATGGATGGACCAAGAGAATATTATGCTGAGTGAAATAAGTCAGAAAAAGAAAATTATCATAATTTCACTTATCTGAGGAATCTAAAAAAGTAAATAGATGAACTAACAAAACAGAAACCAACTCATAGTTACAGAGGACAAACTGATAGTTGCCAGATGGAACGAGGGCTGTTTATTAGTGAAAAAGATGAAAGGATTAATAAATACAAACAACCAGTTATAAAAAAAAGTCACAGGGATATGAAGGACAGAATAGCGAATATAGTCAATAATGTTATCATAACTATGAATGGTGTTGGGAGGGTTCTAAACTTATTGGTGTGATCACTTTATAAGTTATATAAATGTCTAACCACTATGTTATACACCTGAAACTAATATAGCATTGTATGTGTACTATAATTGAAAAATAAAAATGAAATAAAAAGAAAGTGTGATCTGGTGTAAGTCTAGATACTTTAAAAAATTGAACAATAGAGTCCAGAAAAAAATTTAAAATCTATGTATAACACACTGCTCAGATAAACATATGGAAAAATTTAATTTCAACCCCTACTACACCTTATACCAAAAGTAATTTAAATGGGATTATACAAGTGAACTTAAAAGTTAAAAATAAGTAATAAAGCTTCTAGGAAAATATATAATAGAATATGAACAAGAGTTTGGAATAAGCAAATATTTCTTAAGAGAGGTTTCTAAAAAGCAATAACTATAAAATATTTATTGGACTTCTGCAAATTTAAAACTTCTACTCATCAAAAGGCCCTGTTAAGAAAATGAAAGGCATAGCACAGACTGGGAGAATGTTTGCAATACATGTATCTAACAGTGGATTATTATACAGAATACATAATGAAATCTGGCAACTAAACAACCAACAAAGAAAACAACCAATTTTAAAAATGGAAAAATACTAAAAGAGATCATCAAAACAAAAAAATGCAGCACTGACCAATAAACACTTGAAAAGTTTATCATGTTCAAGATGATCAGTAATAAGGAAAATGTTAATGGAAATCTCTATATCATTTCATGCTCATTCAATGGACTAATATTGGAAAGTCAGAGAATTTGAGGCATTACACCCAGCTACTTGTTCTTTCTTTCTGTCCAGGCTAATAGGAATATTTGTGCTTCATCTAAAAATGATTTTCTTATTGCTGATAACCCTACTTAAAAGCAGCCATGAAATGGCAATTACACATTAAGATATTTTAATGTTCTATTACCTAAAAATTTGTGATGAATAAAATTTTTTAGATGTGAGTGATATAAACATTTGAGTTACTTACTGTACTATTTTTATTCCAATTTCACCAAGGTTTATCCTGAATGAGATGAATGTCAGATTGAGATCTGAGAATCAAGACAGTGCACATCCTGTAGCAGGGTGAAAAGTCAGTGTGGACTCGTGAAAGCAGGAAGGAGCAACCCTCTTAAGAAAATGAGAATGTGGCCGATCAAAATCTCCCAGCAGTTATTTCCTTGAGGTGAGTTTGGATCTATGAAGATGATTTTCTCTCATGGAAAATAAAACCTTCTCTGATGTACCACCACTTCTGCACAGCATTAAGCTCATCTAGTGATCAGGAACAAAATGCATAGAACCCTACTATATATTTATAAAAGAGAAATGGACTTGACAAGTTAAAAAAGACAGCTTAGTCCTTTTCACTCTTATTTCTTTTTTCATGTAACACTGGGCAGACCCGAAGCTCTAGAAAGATTAAAATGTAGAAAACATTCCCTTGACTGAGAATCCCAGTCAAGTTCAATTATTTATATCACAGTTGGTCTGTACAACCCCCATAATACTTAAAAGCATGTAAAATACAGAAAAACTCTAGTGATGTGTCCATGTGAAAAGACATGCAAAAGTTTAACAGGAAGCAGATACATTAATAAAGCAGCAATTACCATGCATGCAGATCTGTAGAGACTAACAACTTACAGTTAACCTACGAGCATATAATGATGACAGTGTGTCCCCACTGAAGGCTGGAGGCAAAATTATAGTCCATGGGAATTTCCTCTGGTTTCATCTATGAAAACTTCAGTATTTCCTGAAATAGTGCGATTATTTTTAAGAAACTTAGAATTTTTTAAGATCTTAACAATTGGAAAAGAGATGGAATCAAAGCAAACACATGCATATCTGTGGGTAGGAAGGGGAGTGTGACAAAAGGTAATGGTGTTGAAAGGTACAGTGATCATAATTTATTGCAGTTAAGTTACTTTTGCTAACTTTTTAAAAAGCACATGTGAGATCATTTTTCCCTAGAAGTTACACTTTTCATAACTTCTTACATTTCTCATAAGTTATGCTTCTCATACACTTCTGCATCTTTGAAGAGTCCCATGCAAATGAGAAGTCTCGATGAAAAATTATTGTGATAAATGTCTTCACTGAATAATATCATCTGATTTCATTTCATTGAATACTTCATATTATGTCACTTCTTGTCTCAAGCAAAAAATTGTTGCAAGAAATAGGGAAACACGCAGCACATGAAATTGCTTAAGGCATTTATGTATATGATAAAAATAAACTAAAAGGGACATGCACAAATATTTGTCATGCTAAGAGGAAAATACATTTAAAATTTGGCAAATGAATTAAGGGTATTTTAGATTGAGTGTTCATTGTCACTGTGATTTAACCAAAACAACATATGTTTAATGATGAGTAAACAACAGATTGTATTACATTTATGAGCAATGAATATTTTTTCCAAAAAAACTTAAATCTTGTTTCTTCTATTTACCAGCAATAATTATGCTTTAGGTAAACCTCATAATCTGTGGCATTAATATTGAATGAAAATATCTCAGTCATTTATGTGAAAGTGGTTGAAAGAAAACATTTATCTTTTTTAGAATAATGTACATATTTATTGGCTCTAACTATTAAATAGAGGAATATTCTCTATTTTAGTGGTACTAAATGGACATTTAAATTGTTCACATATACTGTATACTTATAAAGTGGCAAACATGAAGAAAATGATTTCTGTATGTTGATTATTTGTTATTTTAGCAATTTTAACATCTTCAGATTGTGGCACAATAAAATGTTAACTAATGGAGAACATGTTGCCTATCTTTTTATTTATTTATTTTTTAATTTTATTTTAATCATTGTTCAAGTACAGTTTTCTGTCTTTTACTCCCATCCCAGCCCAACCTCCCATCCTTTTAGATAAGAAAATCTAACCAATAAACACAGAGTTAGGTCCTAGGTACATGTATTCCGGACCCTCTTTTAGGTCTTTGTTTCTCAACAGAAAGGAGGCTGTGGCCTATCTGCTAACCAAAGGATATGCTTTTCTTTTGGTAGCTGAGAGTTGTCACTAGTCAGTGCTCACCACCTGGAGACCATGTTTTGCAGCCCTTCTTACCTTTGGATGGGTCTTTATGAACAATTCTCTAAAGAAACCATGATTGCAAATGAGATTTTGTAACTTCCAGGGAAAAGTTATGAGAAGTGTAACTTCTAGAGAAAAAATGGTTAAGAAATGGAAATACCTGGCTCCTATTTTTCCCCTAAGGGCTAACTGGAGTCAGGGGAATCCAAGCTTTGACAGAGATCCAAAGGCAAAGATTCTGTGTCCTCGTATCTTCAACTGGAGTAAAGCCACAAATGAAACTCAAACATGTACATTGGTCCATTACCTGAATAAATATTTTTAAATTGCAACTTGATGAAAAGTGATGCTTTATTTGTGACAGCAGCTAGAATTACTCAAATAAGATGAGATTAGTTAACTGGACTAGATAAGTCCTAAAGTCCCATTCTCAAAAAGATATAGCTTTTCAGTTAAACTAATGTAATACATTATATTAATGATAAACTATTTTCAGTGATCCATTTATACAACCATTTTGCAGAGAAGTTTATGAGTTAAAAGGCCTTCTTTTTTGGTACACTCACTATTCAATAAGATGACTCCTTTTTTTTAAAGAAAATTTTTGCCTCTAAATCACGTATTTAAAAAGTCTGCTTTTATACATAACTGAAATGTACATATTCTAAAGCCAATGACAAACATTTTGTAAACATTTTCCTAAATTCCTAAAGCAAAGTTATTATTGGGCTCTTATTCTATAACCATTTTATTGGTAAGTGAACAAAAGCTCAGAGTTTAAGGAAGTTCCTGAAGTCCAGGAAGTACAGAGAGTCCCAAACAAGGTAGATCCAAAGAGGCCTACACCCAGTGACTACGGCAATTCCACCCCCAGACGCATTTCTCACAGGGGCAGTGCACCAACCACAAATTATGACTTTTCACAGACAAGCTAAATTGACACTCAAGAGCAAGCCTCCTGTTTTCAGTTCAGGATGGCGGAGTAGGAAGATCCTAAGCTCACCTCCTCTCATTGAACCCAAAACTACAATTTCATATAGAATAGCTATCTCTGAGAACCACCTGAAGACTAGCAGAACAGATTTTCTACTACTACAAGTATAAAGGAAAAGCCACACTGAAATGTGTAGGAGGGGCAGAGACTAAGCCTAGTCAGGACCTACCCTACGTCCCACTCCTCACACAGTGACTCACAAGTGAGGGTTATCACAGCCATAGAGGTTGTCCTGAAAAGTGAAGAGTCTGACCCCTAGCCTGGTTGACCTTAACTAGTAAGTGGAGCCCTCATAACATCTGGCTTTGAAAACCAGTGAGGCTTATATCCGGGAGAACCAAAGGGCTGCACAAAACCCAGGTTGCACTCTTTCTGAGTTCTGGAACAGAGGTAGCAGTTTGAGAAGCACCTAGGTCATACATGAAGGTGATACATTGACTAATTCTAGGGTGTGTGCTGGAGGGACATGGATCTGCTGGAACTTGATCTTGTGTCAGAGGTGCTGGTGGGCACCATTTTTCCCTTTTCTTTAGCCTAGCTGGTCTGAATCTGGTGGGCACCATATCTGACACTGTCTGTTAACCTTGCTAACACTGTTCAGTCCACCCAGCATTTCCCTGAGGACCTACCCAGGGTAGCACCCCTCCAAAGCACCCTTTGCACTGCCACACCCAGTGAGCCACATCCCTCAGCACCAGCACACAGTAGTGTGTCTGCAACAGCAAGGGTGGGCTTTGCAGCCAGCTGTATCCAAGGTTTTCCCTACATACCAGTGAGCCTGCAACAGTTGTGGCCAGGCCTCACAGCCAGCAGGCCAGGAACCAACCTTGCCTGCCAGTGTGTCCAGCCACAACAGATGGCCATACTAGTCCACCTATTACAGCACCGGGCTCTGGTGACAAGGGAGACATCTTCTAAATAAGAGCCCAGGACACTTTCTAAATAAGGTCAGTTTTTCAAGACCAAGAGATTTAGCTGACCTACCTAATACAATACATAGAAACAAACAGGCAAAATGAGGCTAGAAAAGAATATGTTCCAAACAAAAAATCAGGATGAAACCACAGAAAAAGAATTAAATGATACTGAGATAAGCTGTCAACTAGATGCAGAGTTTGAAGTAAAAGTCATAAAGATATTCATTCAACTCTCCAACTCTTAAATATCAGAAGAGTGATCATGGCCTAGACCATACGGGGTAATGGTGACACTTAGGAAATGATCCCAAGGAATTTCCAAGATAAGATATGAGAAAACATCCCTGGCTGTTGTGGCTCAGTGGATTGAGTGCTGGCCTGCAAACCAAAGGGTCACTAGTTTGATTCCCAGTCAGTAAACATGCCTGGGTTGCAGGCCAGGTCCCCAACAAGGCATGAATGAGAGGCAACTGCACATTGATGTTTCTCTCCTTCTCTTTCCCTCATCCTTCCCCTCTCTAAAATAAATAGTTAAATCTTTAAAAAAATAAAATAAGTAAAATCTTAAAAAAGATACTAGAAAACATAATAGTCATAACTGATTGTTAAGTTATCTTCAGATAGATTTTAGCCATTGTTAGCATAACTCTTTTGTTGGGAACCTTATGTACAAACCAAATACTTTTTTTTTCCTCCTGGGTATAAAACATGGGAGAAAGGAAATATGCTCATATAGTTATCCATAGTACATAGCAATTTTCAGCCTCAATAAAGTGCTGTTTCGAAGGAAAAAATTGTGAGGGATTTATTTTTTCTTATGTGTATTTCTAGAGTATTCATGTAGGCACTCTCCTTCCAAGTAGTTAAAGTAAATATAAACATAACCAGTAGGCAGACCTATATAAATAAAAACAGAAAAGTCCATATCATAGAAAGGTATGCACAAAGAAAGCGTAATTTTTCATGGTGCTTCCATGCAAGAGTAGAAGGATGGGGTTTGTGACATTATAGTATGTTATCAAAAAAGAATATAAGTGTTTTAATAAAAGAAAATATAATTTGAATAGCTCTGCTTTAGTTTTATATTAACTATAAATGTAAGAAGATTTTAGGGGTTTTTTTCCTTACTATCTCTTACCTTTTTAAGAAATATTTTATCTCTTTAACTTTAGAGAGAGGGGAAGGGGGAAGAAATAGGGAGAGAAACATCAATGTGCAAGAGACACATCGATTATTTGCCTCTCACATGCCCCCTACTGGGGACCTGGCCCGCAACCCAGGCATGTACCCTGACCAGGAATCAAACCAGTGACCTTTCTGTTCAGGCCAGCACTCAATCCACTGAGCCACACCAGCCAGGGCAAAGATTTTAGGTTTTAAAAATTAAATTGTGAAATAAAGCATAAGGGAAGATTGAGAGCTTCATATTCAGAAATCATTCAGCCAATTCAAATTCCAAAGTATTGTATATATGTTTTATTGTATATGCTCAATGATCACTGCAAGTAAAATTAGGTATCATGGGTATGTTGAATTCACAGAAGAGCAATAATTACCAAGCAAAATCATAAGTAAACTTGTAACTAGTTCTCTGTTGCTATGGTAAAAGAAAACCTGCAATATAAAAAGCACAGTTAGGGTAACTTACTATATGACCTTGAATCACCACATACTTTCTCTATGTCATTTTTTCCTATGGGTAAATGTAGGGATCTGGACTTGAGTGATTTTCAAACATCAGCATGCCTCAGAATCACCAAGGGAGCTTGTTAGAAACTGGATTATTGGTCCCTAGACCAGAGCCTCTAATTCAGCAGGACTGGAACAGGACTCAAAAATTCACATTTCAAACAAGCTCTCAGATGATGCTGATGCTGTGAATCTAGGACCACACTTTGAAAATCATGTGAATAAATTAATACTAGTTTTTTGAGCAGCTGGTAGAGCATATTAGATTCACTATATATGCATTCTCCTCCCCACTCTTTCATTTCTTTCTTTTCTAAGTGATTCTTGTAGTCTTTCATACCTTGCTAAGAATCAGTGGATTTATGTGGTCATTTTAGCCCAGTAATTTCTTTACATCTATGTCCTTAATGAAAGCGTATGTAAAAATATGTTAAAAAGAAAGAGAAAGATAGCAGGGGAGAGGGAGGAATTCTATTTGCACTGAGTTATTACTTGTACCTTGAACTATGATAGGTAGTAGAAAAATGCAAGAATTATAAAGATCCTGTTGTAAAATGTTTAGTAATACATGACTAAATGTCATGGGAAGAGCAAATGTAAAGTTAATAGAAAAAAGATAGAAGAAACCAGGTCTTAGAGTAATTGAGAAAGCTAGTTCATTCTCTTTAAAAAAATAAAGCATGTGATAAACAAGGGTTATGTGCTGAACTCTGAAAGTTTCAAAATGAAACTATAAATGAGTTCAGTAGAATACATACTGCATCTTAGAAATGACTAAAATTGCACTGTATAAATGGTAATAATCGACAAGATATGAACACTGCAAATGACACACACAGAATCCTCACAAAGCCTCATCCTTGTTTTAAAAGATGTGGTCTCCATTACAGCTCCTAGACAACGGTGCACGTGCAGCGCATTAGCCCTGTGAGGTGAGAGTCACCATGGAGCACATACACAATGGTCTGCAGAGTCACTAGCATCTGCCACTGTCTTACAGTCTGTAAAGCATCTATGTTGCTGAGAGTGAACAATCCTGATCTTCCACGGTTTGTATGGGTCAGAAATATCAAAATATGTTTCCAATTAATGAGTTGAGTATGGGAAAAACTACTACTTTCTTTGGATGTTAAAATTCTTGGAATTCTTACCCTTTGGAGATAAGAAATAATGACAAGGTTTGAAACAAGATGATCTCAATAAGATAATGCAGCCCTAATGAATTTTCCAAGTAAGACTGTAGACTTCTGAAGATTTCCATGGCAGCTTCTCATTACTGCATTTCTGTGGTTACCAAGTAATTCCAGTAACAAAACATCCTGCTGAGGAAGCAAGCCAAGGAAATGAAGGCATGTGAATTTCTTCATTTTTGAATTACGAGCTTGAAAAACTTATTTGGGTAGGCCCTGTAAAGGGGGGGCCATGTTGCATATCTTAGGCAGTTTGCCACACACCTAAAGACCACTGAATATTTTGTACAATTTCCCCCAACCACATCTGCATCCCTGCCTTATTGTAGTTCTGTGAAAAACATGGTGCTTCTCGAATTTGGAATGATCTGGATAATAGAGGCATATTGTCCTCTTTTGGACATTAAATGTCCAAAGGAGGGAAGAAAGAAATGGTTCCATAGAAATGAAGTGAAAAAATTTACAAAAATTTTCTATTTTTTAATAATTGTCTACAGGTGTCAAACAATCACCTACATGTAAACAATGTAACACTTAAGGTGACAGGAGTCACTTGGAAATGAATGATTGAAAATAAACATACACAGGCTTGACTTACATCATATAAGACATAGTGTCATTTACTGTCTTCCAACAATGATAAAAGATTTGTGAATGGAGCATACCATGAAAGTTGACTTAAATTCTTCTGTGAAGGAGAAAGAAGATCTTATGTATCTAGCAAAATTTATAATCAGAGTAGAGTAATATAAAAGTTTAATTTTGGGGGTTAACTACTCTTGTAACTCCCTTAAAACTCTCCTTTGCTTATTTTGGGAATTTAAGAAGGGTCAGATCAAGCACAGAAAAATGTGTTTTCCACTCTAGACATCTTATTGATGTCTGCAAGACACTTGCATGAAGCATATTACTATGCCACTGACCTTGTTGCTACTGTCCTCAGGAAAAATGCCCCTTACCCACCAAAACTTCTACCTACAGATGTGTAAATGTATACTACATATACCTGTGGAGGGACTTTGCATATTGGATATAATAAGTGGTAGTTTTCCAGCAAGTAGTGATAAATTGTTTTATTCTTACAAATCTGATACACTATTATAATTTTCTGACAGAGGAGATTAAAATGTCCTTTGGAAGTGGGGGATTTATTTAATTTAACAAAAGTCTCATAGACATTGTAGATAGTTCTTTTTTCCTTCCTAGGATATTTTCCAAATAGAAACCCTTAGCTGCTAATCAATGTGTTGTGTGGAATATTTAGTGTAATAAATTATCATACAGCTTACCTTTTCAGGAATTTCTATAATAATAAAAATCCAAGCACATTTCCAACTATTAAAGATATGTCGATATGCTTTAAGATTAATATTTTTACATCATTTAAATAAACTAGATGACTTGTGAAAGTTGCCATAGTTTGCCAAGTCACAAATAGAAATAGATATGCTAATTTCCAAAATCATAACATGTCCAATTCAGACTATTTAAAGATCAGTGGGTTATATTCACAAATGTATTTCCTAATGGATATATGCAGTAGTTGGATATGTGAATGGTTTAATTAGGAGGAAAACTGCATCCATAGGGAGAGAAGTGACCCAAAGGTTTATACTTTTAAAAATGTAATTTAATGAGCCTTCATTTTCTCTACACCATGGTATGAAATTGAGTGGGAAAGTAGTTCATACTACTATAACTCAAAAATCAAAAATCAGACTGATACATGAAAAAGAAAGAAATCATATAAGAGGAAATACTTTTTCAATTGGATTCAGAATGGACAGCCTGGTAAAATTACAGAGACATTTAAAACAAGAAGCTACAAGATGAGGTAGATAATGAGAAAAGAAAATCAGAAAATCTAGACGAGCTTCTCAGCCGGAGACAGCTGTGTGCTGTCCGATGGAAACCCTAATGGTGACCCATGTGGCACCAAAACACACCTCCCCACACGCCCAGAGCTAGTGTTGCAAGGGGATCTTGTTCGCCATGCTTTTGTGTGCACACATCTTCTCAAATACTCTGATTTCCCTCTCTTTTTTCGTAAAGTGGAGAAACAGCCTACAAACTTCTAAAATCTTTATATTAGTATAGATTGTCCATGATCTCATTTTTAAAAAGAGACACTTTTATAATGTTTCTGTGATATTTAAATGGTTAAATTTAGAATTCATATTCTATAATAACAGTAATCACTCAGTATATGTAAAAAAAGAAAAAATCTCTATGTGGCTTTGGGAAGTCATTTTACTTCTCTGGCTACAAATCCCTTATCAATAAAATAAGATATTATGTGTCCTTATCTAAAAGGTTGCTGCAGACTGGTAACATCTTAAAATTGATTCAATGAGCCAAGAGCTCTAGAGGTGAGCAGGTCTGTCCAACTATGAAATATTCGGTATGATGTGTTTGGTACCTGAGTTTTTACTTTTAATAATGTTGTTGACAAGAAACACCAATCAGGAAGACTGTTGTTTACTGCTTCTCTTTTTATTTAACTTTTATGGCAAGTTGAGAACAGGCTTTCAAAGTAAATTAAACATGATTTAATTTCTACATGTCTTTGTATTTTAGTCATCTAAATGGGACATTTTCAATGACTTTTTGCTTCCTAGTATATGTTATAGCAATTGAGAACTCTGTATTGTGTATTGGTAAAACATTTTATGAGTTCTGATGGAATAAAACAGAAATACTATAAAGTGACAAAATATGAACCCAATGGAGGTAAATCCACAGAACGGCATAGTTAGTGCTCTGTGGAAGGCACCTGTCCAGTATTTATATGCTGGCAGATGCAAAGCAATAATATAGTTCTTCCTGCTATCTCTTCAAAACACACATCACACTCCTAGCACACAGGCTGCAGGCAGAAAATACAACAGATGTAGTTGGTCCACCATAAGTCATAAAATCCTTGTATTAGTTGCAAACATTGAACAATTTGAGTATTTCAAATAGAGGTCTGGATTTTTGCTTTGTTTTTATTCTTTCATAAGAATGAGAAGGAGGAAAGAAGAAAGGGAAGGCTTTCTGGTGCATTTGAAAACATCCTATTTGCAAATGGGCAACAATGGTCAAAGGCCACTTATAACTTGCTGTTTATCGCGATGATTTTGTTGTCTTTCTCCCACCCAATCAGTATCACTTACATTATCTGCCTGCCCCAGTCGGCATCAGTGCTTACAACTCCCATATTAATATCATCACATAGGGATTAGTGAAAAGATAAATAAAACAGAAAGCATAAATAAAGCTAATTTTGATTAATTTATAATCACATTACAATCTTCTGTTTCTTTACCTTAAAATTGTGACAGTATCAGTCTCAAGAGGGTTATTGTGAGAACTGACTGAAAACATGTTTCTAAAAAAATCAATAAAACCTCAAGAAATATTTATTACAAATATTTCTGACTAAGATATGAGGACAACAAACAAATAAATGGTTAAACTGATACTAGGAGTAGATATTCCTCCATGGCCATGCAGATGAATTAAGATATCTTTATACACCTCATAAAAAAGCAAGCTAAATTGGAATCCAAATCAGCTATGTGAGATAAACATTCTTAAAACAGCATTATTTGGTAATCTCAAATAACACAAAAACATCTGAATTTATATATGTATTTAATTTTAGTAAGACAACTCAAGATGATTTTAGAAAAAAGTCCCATAATGTCCAACTCTTAAAAACTACAATATTGTCTTTCCAAATCCCTCTTACTTTCCAACATACCTCTTACTTATCTTTCCTCCATGTCAATCTCTTTCTTATCAGAAACATGGACAGCAACATAGCAAGCACTGCACTTTTCATTTCTGGGAAAGGCATAGAACACCTTGGAATAGGACTGCCATTTCGAGATAACCTAGTAAACTTGAATCTGAGGAAACTGAGATTAAGGAAGTTAATTGATCTGAGGTATCATAGGTTAACAAAAGATCAATGATTTTAATCTAGAAATTCTAACTCCAAGTTCAGTGTTTTCCAAAAAACAGTATGAAAAGTGTATGCTAGTTCAACCCACATTTAATTATAAATATATATGCAGTTCTTCAACTAAATATGTAATCATATATCAAACATTGTCCTCATAAATAAAATTATAATAGATATATATTTCTTAAGAGTAGAGCAATAAAAATAAGTCATTTAATCCAGCAATTATTACAGAATATTATGGCAACCAGGATGACAGAGAGGAGGTAAATTGAGAATATGTACATCACCGTGGCTGACAAAAAGGAATGACGTGGCTTGTTCAACTTTGCCCCTCCGGTTCCTACAATTAAGTCTTATTTCCAAAGGGATACATTTGAGAGCATTAGAGAGAGAACAAAGGAAGGTAAAAATATAAGCATCAGATTGGAAAATATATTTTTAAAATATCTGATAAGGATGTGATAAATTGTTTATACAAAATAAACAAATAAATCTTAAAATTCGACAGCAAGAAAACAAATAATCCAATTGTAAATGTGGAAAAGATCTGTTTAGATAGTTCTTGGGTGAAGTATCCCAATAAGATATAGATACTTCACCCAAGAAGTATCTATATAGATCTATAAAAATAAGCCTTTCATATAGATATAAGCTTATAGAAAGATGCTCATCACTTGTCATTATACAAATATGAATTAAAACAATAATGTGATATTACCAAACATCTATTAGAATAGATAAAATAAAATTAAAAACTGAGAATACAAGTTTCTGGAGAGGATGTAGACAAATAATTGTCTACAAAAATAATTTCTATAATTTCTTTAGAAATTATACAATTTCTAAAAATCTGGTTCATAGCTGTTTTGGAAGATTATTAAAAAACTAAACATACTTTACCATATGATCCAGCAACCGTACTCCTCAGTATTTACCTAAGTTATTCAAAATTGATGTTCACACACATACTCGCATACCAATGTTCACACAGATTTTACCCACTGTCTCCAAACACTGAAGGAAATCAAAATGGGTATTTGGATAAACAAACTGTGCCACGCCCATACAATGGAATATCATTCAGGTATAGTAAGGTATCAGCTATCAAACTATGAAAAGGCATGAATAAATCACAAATGCTTATTTATAAATGAAAGAAGTCTGAAAATATGACTGCTTTTCAATTTCATATTAGTTTCTGGAAAACACAAAACTACAGAGATAAACACATTGGTGGTTGCTGGGGGTCAGGAGGAGAGAGGGCTGAGTAGATGAAGAACAGGAGACATACAAGGGGATAAAATTATTTACTGTCCTAATGTAATGGTAGGTACAAGCAACTGTACACTTGTCAAAAATCATAGAGCTTTGCAGGACAAAAAATATCTTATTTTAAAAAATATTTTAGGAAGTTGGGGTGGTCTCAGCATAGAATGCAAACTGTAACAAAAAAAAAAAAGACCTAACTATATTACAAATGTGTAAAACCATCTGAGTCAAATGGGTGAGGAGAAAGCCATGGGTGTAAGACATTTGGGAAATAAGTGGAGACTATGTGACTAAAGGCAAAGGGAACTGAACATTAGGACCATATTATAGTTGACAAAGTTATTTTCCCTTGCAGTTATTGCTTAAGAATTTGACAACTGCTATATAGTAGTAAGTCCTCACTTAATAACATGATAGGTTTCTGAGACTTTAAGCAAAATAACATGTAATGAAATGAATTTTACCATAGGTTAATTGGTCTAAACAAGAGTTAATTTCTTACAGTATCTCATGAACTTGATAATGAAATTACACTGAAGTCCTGCTGTATATGCATACTGTAATTGGAAAATTAAGCAGGTGAATCACAGAGGGTGGAAGTCAGGTTTCTCACGGTTAGAGTGGGAGGCCAGAGGCAACCAAAGGGACAAGGCTAGGAAGATCACTTGAGTACTAGATTATGCATCAATATGAACTTGTATTTACTTTAATATAGATAACAGGTGGATACACACAGAAATATTTATAGATCTGTATGTATGCCTGAGTTAGTACACATACATGTATTTCCTTGCTCTGACTTCTGAGAGAGCTGGGAAGCAACAACACCCACCAGCAATGATCACAGCTACCACCCAGATCTTGGTTTCCAAAACCGTTCTCCAAAAAAGGAACTGGACACTTATGAGAAATGATGGATTCAAGGACTGGTAGGAATGGAATACACAAAATGCATGTTGAGCATCTTGCAAATCCAAAAAGCAAAGAAGTGTTAAAACGAGAAAGAGAGCGTGTCAAATGGACACCAAAGCCAACTGTAACAGCTCCAATGGCCAAGGCTGGGCAAAATTAAGCAACATATTTAAAAATGAAGTATTTGATTGTAACCCACCCAAAATATAAAATACATATCTACTAATCCACAATGATATAAAGAAAAGATTAAGTAATTTTTTAAAAGTCAAGGAGAATAGAGGAATTTCCCATCCTGAAGAACTGCAAATAACCTATGCTAGTCCACCCTCAAGGAGCTAGAGCAACAGTTTTCAACTGGTGTGCCACAAGAATTTCTAAAACATGCAATATCTGACTTTTTTAAAAGTCAGATAATTTTTTGTGTTTTTTTTAAAAAAACATTTGGAGCAAAAAAGCGTAAAAATTATACCTATTTTTATCAGATTGGCAAAAATTACATCTTTGGGTGTGTTGTAGAATTTTAGCAATTAGTTTATGTGTGCCATGAAATAAAAAAGGTTGAAACTCACTGAGGTAAAGTGTAACTCTCCCTCTTTCCAAGTATGGGCTATGATAGTGACCTCCTTCCAAACAGCACGTATAGGAATGGAGCAGGCAGAGCAACTTTAGAGTGAAAAACATGGCAAACACAACCTTGGCCTTATGATCACAGAAACCTTATCTGTGATGTCATACAGACAGTATCTACCCTAGATATGCTTTTATGAGAATGGCACTTTATCCTACTGTCTTTCTACCAAAAACCCATAACTCCCAAACACTCATGAGAACACTTCAGACAAATACACTTCAGGGACATCGTATAAACTACTTGAGACTCCTCAAGCCTGTCATGGTTAATCAAGAAGTCTGAGAAACGGTCATAGCCAGAGTTACCTAATTTGATATGACAACTAAGTGTAATGGGGTACCCTGACTAGGATGTTAAAACAAAACAAAAAAAAAAACAACAACAAACAATAGAAATCACCAGTGACTTTGGAAGTATAAAGACTTCTTTGCACTGAAAATACATGTGTTGTCTAATGCCTGATTACTGTGGTTTGAAACCTGGATGGGGTTGGTTTAGATTGTGCAGAACTATTGTAAATGGAGAAGAAACTATGTAAAGGGTTTGAGTGATGACCTAATAATAAACCTCTTCTCTACAAATATCGTATAATCCGGTAAGAAATCATTACAAGAAGTAAAAAGACAGGGCATATCTGAAATCATATGATATGTTAAAAAACAATAAGAATCTCAGACTAAGTCCATAAATATCAGTTTTAAAATGCTTGAAATTATCTCAGTGCAACATGTATACTCTGCCCTAGACTGGCAAAAAACTTCTTATTTATGACAGTTCAATTAGCATGGCGTCCTAGAAAGCATGTGAGAATTTCACCTAGAGAATCTGTTTCATATGTGTGTAGTGACCAATCTTCAAAGGACTTTGAAAGAAGCAATGTGATTGGTGTTGAACAGAATGCAAAGCTGTTATCTACATAGTGACTTGTGGTCAGAGACATGTTTGTGCTTTATGCCACTATGCACAGTTAATATAGCCTAGTAACCGAAATTGAACTGTGATGTTGGGGGAATAGTATTATTTAACTAACCTGTGGTAACTAAAACCTGTGTGTGCAATTGCCATGCAAAAACTAGAATTCCCTATGTCAGGATAAGGGATTATTTTAATTAATATATATACATATATATAAATATACGAGGTCTGTCCAGAAAAAGTCCAGCCATTTTTAATATAACAAGAATGGTTTACAAGACATTGATGCAACCTAGCAGACAAGGAGAGTGGACTAGAATGCACATGAGCAAATAATGACACCTTTACTGTACTAGTCAGTGGGGGTGGTAGATGCTGTTGAGTGGGCATGTGCACTGTGTGGCCATTACATTCAAAATGACTGAGCAAGCAGAACAACAAATCTGCATCAAATTTTGTGTTAAGTTTGAACATTCCTCCTCAGGAACTATTCAAATGATTCAGAAGGCCACAGCTATGGGCAACAGGTGATTGGCAGCTTCATCATGACAATGGGTACCCACTCATACATCACTCTTTGTGCAGATACTTTTGGCAAAACATCGAATCATTCAGATGACTCTGCCCACCTACAGCCCAGATTTGGCTCCCTGTGACTTCTGGCTTCTCTCAAAACTAAAATCCCTTTGGAAAGGGAAGAGATTTCAGACCATCGATGAGATTCAGGAAAATACGATGGGGCAGCTAAGGGTGATTGGGGGGACTGTGTGAGGTCCTAAGGTGACTACTTTGAAGGGGACAGAAGTATCATTGTCCCGTGTACAATGTTTCATGCGTTGTGTATCTTCTTCAGTAAATGACTACATTTTTCATATTACATGGCTGGACACTTGCTGAACAGTCCTTGTACATATTGTTTACAGTAAAACTGTTTCAGTTTCTCAGGAAATGGCTATGTATTAGAATACTTATATATTTTTTCAATTAAAGGAATATTAAGTGCTTATAATGTACCTTCTAGGAGAAGAAGTGAAAGAAAAGTAATTTCTGCCTTGATAGTACTTTTAGTGTAATGAAGGAAATAGGCAATAAATAAGATAAATAAGTTATGAAAACTCAGATAATGATAAAAACAAAGGAGAAAATAAGACTGGGTAGTATAACAGTGTCAGGGAGGTGGTTACAATTTAAGTAGGGTGGCCAGGTAAGAGTTTCACCGAAAACCCAATTTTGTAGTAAAGACCTAAAAGAAATAAAGGTTGAGCTCATGTACATCTATGGAGGGGAATTCCCTGCAAAGTGACAGGCAAACGTCAAGTCTCTGAGTTGAGAGCAGCCCTGTTATGTTTAGAGGGTAGAGAGGAAGCCAGTGCAGCTGAGTCAATGTGAGAAAAAGTGGAAGAAGTGTTGGGGGGCTAGATCATGTAGACCCTCAAATATGTTCACAGTTTGCCTTTTCTCTGACGGAGATTAGAAGTCATGGTAAGGCTTGGGAAGAGACTGACATGAACTCAGTCATATTTTCATACTATCACTCTGGCTTAATTTTTAAAAACAAACAGAAAAGCAATCAGGGCAGAAGCAGAGAGGTAGTTAAGATTCTTTTGTGATAATAGAATCTTAACAGCACTAAATTATGAGGCTATAGACTAGCATGGAGTCTTACAATGATGGAAAATAACTGCATTCTGCATGTATTTCAAAACCAGAGAAATAAAAATTTTCAATATAGCAAAGGTGCTTGAGCAGTCCTCTAGAGTTACTTAAAAGGAAATTTGAGATATCGTTTGCCTGGAAGGAAGAGGTAGAGCTCAGACTAACCTTCTGTAAAGAAATATATAACCAACCATGAAAGCTCTTCTGCCAACATTTTTCCTGACACACACACAAAAAAAAAAAAGAAGAAAGAAAAGAAGAAGAAAAGAAAAGATGAGACTTCGAGTATAAAGTTAGAATAAGAAGAAAAATTATTTAACCAGAACTTTTCGAGGTTAAGTTTAGGGGTCCCTTCTTCTGTGTATGGGCTGTCAGTTTCAGTTCAAAAATATCCAAAGGCAGGAAAAGAATTCTAAGACACAGGATAAGAAGCAGTGTGATAGCCCCCAGGGAGAGCTAACCTATCTTCCACAATAAAAGGCAAAGAAAATCACGGGGCCCTCGGGGGCTTTCCTTCAAACAACTTTCTGCTCAACAACTTGAAGACAGAAGAGCTTAATGCAAAAGCAAAACCTTGTGCTCTTAGGAGTCCCTTCCTAGAGGTATGCTTAAACATAAGAATTTGTATATCCATCTCTCAACTAATTCTGGTATCAAGAGGAAAATCTTCTCAACTTTGAGTATTTGCATTTTTAACACAGAGTGGAGAATATAACTCTTTGCCAATTGCTCAAAAGGAGGTGATTTACACATTCGTTCGCACACAAATCTTTGAGTTGTTTATAAAGAATGCATATTAACAAACTGTAAATGTTCTAAGTTACACATGATATCTTTGTTTAGCTAATTCCTCATATTAGCTATCGTAGCTATTATACTGAGTACCCGTTATTTTCCCTTGTCGATACCCCTCCCTTATTGTACAGTACCTTGCAACTGATGCTGCATTAGTTCATTTTAACACATTCTGTCTTCTCAAGTAAACAAATGAATACTGATTTTTGTCAACCCCAGGTCTCATCTTTTGTAATTTGTCACGCTAGATTTCATCAGCCACTTCTCACTGGCTTTATGGAAAAACACAAAATCCAATTGATTCAACACCAAACAATTTATCACAACATGACACATTTTAAATGATATAGTTCCAGGATAGATAGAGTAAAACACATTGCACTATTTAAAATCTCTCATGAGAAAAAGGAAAATAAACACTTTCTTGGTTATTCAATGTTCACAAGCATGTTGCTAGACATTTTCATTTTAATAAATGATATTGTTTAAGAGTAACCTTCTTGATTATATATGTGGTGTATGTATGTAAGGTACATTATATATATATAACTCCTTTCTTGCAGACTCAAAAACTGGCTAGCTTAGTTTGACACCAATGCACCAGGTACAGCACACTCCATTTTTACTAATCAAGTTTACCTTTATTTTCCAAAAGATTCAATTCCAGCCTTTTAGCTCCTGCTGATTATGAGAAATTCAACCTCTAAGTTCATCTGAATAAAATTTTGGAGTGCCTCCAAAATCAGCACATCATCAAGAAAAGTAGCTAGACTCATTATCCAAAAACCTGTGATTGCAATGTCAAATGAAGCTTTTATTTTACTGGTTTTCGTTGCATCATGCTTTCTCCTAGGCAGTCTACCAGCAGACAGATTTTTTTTTAGAGAGCACCCAATGAGCATCCTGTAAAGCCCACATGTCAATTATCCTACATATTACATACAGGGATAAAGTGAATGATCCTCATATACATTTAAAAAGGTACCATTCACTGTACAGGCAACTTCTTTAGATAGTTATCTTTCTAATTTACACACATTTAAGCATAACCCAAAGATTTACACATGTTTATTATATGGCTAACATGGTATTAAGTATAAAATTTACAACTTAAAATGGTAGGGTATGGTTAAATTCTATTCATTCAATACATTGGAATTAATAATGGTACTGTACTAAGTCTATGATTTCACTTTATTTTCATATCTATCCAAGGAATACAAGTATATCTTTATTTTAATGGTAAGAAACTAAGTACTAATCATTGGGATTCAAGCAAACCCTAACCTGAGATTTATGAGGACACACAATTTAAAAATCAATTATAATTAAGTGTAATGAATGTTAAAAATGGGGGGATGGATAACAAGGGAAACCAGTCAACCTCAGAGGATCAGGAAGAATTCCAAGAGGTAAGACATTTTATCATAAGAATTAAATCAAGACTAGAAGTTACCAGTTAAAAGTAACGAGGAGGATGAGAAGGAAGCTGCAGAAAAGGTTTCAGCATATGACATGCATTAGATATGGAGAGCATAAGTAACTGAAAGTGTAGTATGTTTGAAAACAAAGCTAATGGTATAAAGGAAAGATGAATCACAAGAGAAAGACACTGCCAAACTGTGAAAGAATTTGTACTTTGTGACAAGGAGTTTAGTTGTAAGACTGAGAGCCGTTGTTAGGCATTGAAACATTTTAATCTCAATTGTTTCACATTTTAGAAGGCTGCTTTGGCTCCAAATGGGAAAGAATTAAAAGATGAACAGCTTTGAATTCATAGAAACCTAATAGAAAATTATTGCCATAGCATATTTAGTTAAAATTAAATTTAACCTGAAATGGGAGGGTAAGAATAAATAATAAAGGTAGAGAAAACATGTACAGGAATCAAAATCAAGAGCAGTGCCTTTCAAACATTAGAATGTGCCAGAATCACTTGAAAGGCTTGTTATAACACAAATTGCTGGGTCCACTCCCAGGATTCCCAATCCAGAAGATATGGAATGGGGCCAAGGAATTTCTATTACTAACAAGTTCCCCAGGCAATATGATGCTGATGCTTCTGGTTAAGGGCTCCCTTTGAAAACCACAGGTCAAAAGAAGGAAAATAGGAAGAGAGCCAAAAATTCAATGTCCTGCCATCACTTCCTCTCCTCACACTGTCGTTGAATTCAGGGAGAGGAATTCTTCAAGGAATTAATTTGAAATAAACCCAAATCGTTCTATTTCCATTAGGACTCAGGATTCTGCCTTTCCTGAGACCACATTTTCTACAAACTCTGCTGATTCAGTACCTAATCACACTCTAACAGCATAAGCCAAGAGAGAGCTTTAGGTAAAAAAGTAAATTGGGTCTCAGAGTCAGTTTTGGTTTATTTTTAGATTATACATGTGTAGAAATGCATTAATCATCATCTTTGTTTCATGACATAAGCACTGATCAAAGTATGGCCCACTTTTATGGATTGTTAGTTAGTTTAAATAATCAAATAAATACTCACAAACTGATCACCTAAAAACAAAGTAAGGATATTGACAAAACAAAACAAAACAACAACCTAAAAAACCCTACATTGAACCTTATGGTAATCCCTAAGCCTGCATACTTGTGGTGTTTCCCAGTCTGACTTAACTACCCCTTAAAGTTTCATCTCTTATGTCCCTTTCACGTAACTTTATGACTGTACTTATACATGTGCTGCTGAAAATAACATTTTTAAATCTTAGGATTTTTTAGCTTTATGTAAGCCATAGTATACCTTATGTTATGTTTGGGACGTAATTTTATAGCTAGTATAATACTGATGATTATCTATAATTACCTGTGTCACTATTGATCAGTTATGACTACTATACAATATTTCTTTACAGGGATACACCAGTTTTTCATTTTGTCCTTCTTTTTGTGAAAAGTGTCACAGTAACCATGTTTAGTCATTCATCATCCTTTAAACTTCTGTGAATTCTTTGTCTTGACTTGAAAGCAAGAATAGAGAAATGCTTTAAAAAGAGACTTTTTGCCCCATTCCAGAATTGGTGAGCATAATCATATTTTGCTTTACATTTACAGTCATGAACTCTTAAGCTGACAGCTACAACCAAGAACCAAAAAATGGTGCACTCAGATTCTTGTAATTTATCTCTGCTAATAAATTATAAGAAACAATGATAATAATTAGAGAAAATACTTCATTTGGGTGATTTCCATAAACAAGGGACCTTGACTCTTCTTCATTACTTTTCGTCTTTGTTGTTTCTTTAAGCAGTCCAGAGTGCCACAGAATTCTTTTAGGGTATTTCATATAAGAATTGTTTTAAAACTTTTGCTATTATTAGAGTAGTTGTAGATATATTTCAAATATAACTAGTGATTTTTATTTTTTTAGGTCATACTATTTTTTATTGTTGTTCAAGTACAGTTGTCTCCATTTCCCCCCACCACTCCCCCCGCAGCCATCCCCACCTCCCACCCTCGATCCTACCCCCTTTTGCTTTTGTCCATGTGTCCTTTACAGATGTTCCTGAAAACCCTCCCCCCTCTCCCCCCATTATCCCCACCCACTGTGATTTCTAAAAGCCTGAGTGCTGACCTAAGAAGCAATTGTATGAATTCTACTCTAGAAGGAAGGGATGATCTCAATGGAGGTTGTATGGCTTTTACACCTCTGTGCCATCAAATAGAGCTAAAAAGATTGATTGTGCAATTCTGCTGTTTAACGGCAGCAAGTGGCCTCCTTGGCCTGACCTGGAAGGGCTGATATTTTAATTTGCCTATTTCATTGTAAATTAATCCAGTCTAGCTTTTAGAAGTTTGGTTGAATGTTTTTCTTTTTAAATGTTCAAAAAATAAAAACTGGAAGTTCTTTGCTTAGTTATGAAAAATACTCTAGTACATGTCTGGCTCTTCGACACTTGATATAATCAAATAGATTTGTTTTTAAATTTGATTTCAAATGAGACTAAAATTGAATTTTATGGTGATTTCAATATGCCTTCTTCATTTTTGATCACTAATAATTTTCAGCACCTCTTTTTTGTGTTTGTTAACTATGCGTGTTTCTTCTTGTACAATTATTCCTTTTTTCTAAATATTTTATTGTCTGTTTGGCTTTTCTTGTTAATTTAGACTCCTTTAGATAATCATATTTCTATTTCCAGCTTCATATATTAACAATGTCATCCTCAAAGGTGTAGCTGTCTCTTCAAATGCTCTAAATATCTTGATAATCAAAAGGTCTTGTTTTTATTTAAAAACATACTTTTTTACTTTCATAATTATTTTTGTTTTGTCTTAAAAAATCATTCAAGAAATAAAAGATATTCATTTAGCTCTATTGTTATATATTTTGGCAGTTTGTTTTTGACACTTACTAGATCTACTGTTAGTTATTGTATAAAGAGATCAAATTTAATCTATCTTATATAGACAACTTAATACATACTAAGAGAATAGTATACAAAAATGATAGAATCCAACAAATTTAGATTTATCTAAGATACTAAGGTTTGTTAGAAAAAAAACATAAGTATGATTTACTACCTTAAAAAATTAAAATGGAAACTGTATTATAATCACAAAGTGTTTGGTAAAGCTCACTACCAAGTCATTGTTTTTTGTTTCTTTTTTAAAGACGCCCTGAGTAATTTAAGAAGGGACATTTCTTAGCTTTGTAAATAAATACCTATAAAATCACACAAACCAAAAAACCTGAGCTAACTGTACCCTAAATATATAAACTTCATAAACTTTACCTTTAAAGTCAGGAATAAGAAATGCCAACTGTACTGTTGAGAGTTTAGCTAGACTACTTCATGTCACTGCCTGGGTTTCCATTTTGTGTGGCTAAGTGGTCTGAACGGGTCTGTTGCTGACACCAGTCCCTCTTTAGCCCCTGTCCTACCTAGATAATGTCCCACACAGTCACAAGTAAAGGTAAATTCCTGGTGTGACTCCCAAAAAGGCCCTGGTAAGCAGGCTTTCCCCCCTCTCCTTGGGTCTCCTCCCTGTATACCCCTTAGATAAGATTCCCACAAAACTGACCAAAACCCTGTTAGTTTGCTTTGTGATTTGAATGAACCAATCTTTGGGGTGGTGTTTTGGTTTGGATGTGGTTTGAATTAACAATCTGGCTTTAGCCCAGGAATCCCAAAGCACTTCAGCTGAGGACCCTAATAAAGGCACAGGACCCAGGTCCAGCCACTGTTCTCTTTGCCTGCACCCTGCCTTGACTTCCTCCTGTGGACTTTCTATGCTCGTCCTCTATTTCCTTCAGGACCTGAGAGTAATAAACTTCTCTCTTTCAGTTTCACTGTTGGTCTTTTCATTGAATTCAGGCTCACCATCTGACATTCCAGGGCTCTACCTAACAAATGTTAGTTTTAAAAAGTCACAATGTATATCAATTTTACTTAATATTGTAGACTTTAGTCAATAGTATAAAACTCAAACAAGAATTTAGAAGCATAAGCATTAGAAAGGAGGAAACACAAATTCCTTTTTTTTGTTTTACAGGTTATATGACCATTCACACAGAAAATTCAAAACAATCTACACATTTTTAAAAATAGTAATAGAGTTTAATCATTTAGTTGAATGCAAAATTGATATATTGGTTCTGATATACTCTTCCCTTAGAATTAGTGCTTCCCAAAAACTCTATATTGGCTAACAATGGAATAGATTCTCAATTAGATCACCGTTCCTTTATGTATAGACACACTTGAATATTATTTCTAAATCACAAAGTTTAACACAATTTACTGTCAACCTGAAATCTCTCTCTCTCCCTCACTCACACACACATGCACAGTTAAAATTTAATAACAATGTTTTAGGGAATATAATTTTTTATTCTAGAAAAGAGAAACACACAATTATTGAGAAATTATGTTGTAGAGAAGTACAAATAAGCTAAACAATGAGGATTCATATAGATGATTAACACTAATTATTTGATGAGTAATATTTTATGCATTTTGATTAATTATAATTTCTTGACTATATAAAAGCTCCATGTGAAAAAAAAAACATTTGTTTAAGTTAAGGGAACAGGGCATAATTGAGATAACCAGTTATCCTATGGAGATTATAAACTTTTCTTTGTTATTGTCACAAGCGTATGCAGGGAAGGTTAACAACAATATTTCAAAAAATGGAAATGAACATAACACAGGGAGCACAAATAATGTATTTTATTGGGCATCTTTAAAGCTTCGATAAAGACAAGTAACACTAGTTAAAATTTTGAGGGAGAAAGACAAGTAGAAAATCTATTTTAAAGAGTGACATGCTGCTATATTTTCAACATATGTCATACATTTACAGGGAACTGAAGTGATTAAATAACTTAATGTTTTAATCAAGAAAGTCCTTTGGATATGTATGGAGGAACGAGTTTCTGGTTCTGGGTAAGAAGCAGAATCACATTATTTTAAAATAACAGTGGTAATTTTAATCAAGATTTTTTGCCTAAATTTGTAAGCTAAGTGAATAACTGATTACATAATAATCAAAAAAAGTAATCTTGTGAGGTGATGCCCAAATTTTTGTGTCTAAAAATAATCGCTCAAGTTTTCTCTCCAATTAGATCCCCATATATTTGTAAAAGGGGGGGCAGATGTTTTCTGTAAAAGTAATTCTTATCAGTAGAATTTAGTAATGAAAATATGACTACTGTTGCATAATTGACCTGAAAATAATATTTTAATTTTTTAAAAGAATTGCTTAATTCTTAAAGGATTTCAAATAGTTCGATATTATTTGAATACTTAGGTAGTAATGTATTTGTTTAAAGTTTCTTATTTTCCTTCAATAATCAACGTTTATTGAGAATTTACTGTGTTTTAGGCACTGTCCTAACTTTTGAGGAAACATTAGTGAATGAATCATATAAATTTCCTTTCCTCATTGGAGTTTAAATTATAGTGGAGGAAAATTATATACAATATAAAATTAAAATATATAGTATGCTAAATATGAAAAAACTAAGGAGAAAATCAGAGCATGAAAGAAGTATGTTAGCTCAGTGTGAAAGGGTTCTGGAATTTGGCCAGGCATTTAGGGATGTGCACTGAAACTGGTCTATACATCTCAGATCCTGTGGTCCTATAGGACCCACCTAATCCTGAGTTGTGTCTGCCCCACTTCCAAGCTGCCGTGGCAATGAGGGTGGTTTGCCCAAACCACGAAAGTCCTGAGTCATACATATGCAGACATTCCCATTGTTGCTTCATCTTTTAATCCCACTGACTATACTTGGACTATCTCAGGAACAGGGGTAGGTCTTCCACATGCCCAGATTGATGGGCCTCAACAGCCCTAGTGCTCTGGGCCAGCTTAATTGACTGATGAAGGTTCTGTCTTCACCGTTGATAGACTGGAAGAACTGTGCATCACAAACTGTAAGTGTGTAGGAATTTATATGCAGTAAACCTTGATAAGTGAGAAATACAAGATTGCCAACAGACTATATAAATTGCTTGCTCTTCCTTTTTCTGGTGGTTGGTTCCAAGAAGCAGTGGGAATGACTTGAGTAACCCAAAAAACAGTGATTTTCTTGTGAGGCCATCATCAGCTCAATAGGACCAGTTTATCAGCTTATAGTACTAACTTCTTCCATGTTTTTGCATAATCTTACCTAAACTTTGTCTCAAACCCTGTTTGCTAGTGAACACAGAAATAATAGTTATCACCTGTTGTATAACATATTTCCCCAAAAGTTGCTAGATTAAAAGAATAACCATTTGCTGTTTTATGAATCCATGGAACTCCAGGGTAGTTCTGGTAATCTTGGCTGGTCTTGGCTGATCTCAGCCAGTTTCACTCATATCTGTGGTTGGTAAGCTGGAGGCTGCTAGTTTAGGTTAACTTTAGCTGGAATGATTTTGCTGTAATGCACAAGGTCTTTCACCCTCCTGTCCCAGGTTTGCGTTCTTGGTGGTAACAGGGCTCCAATAGTGTAAGCATAAGTGTTCAAGTTCTCTTAAGACTTATACTTAGGATTGGAATTTATCACTTCCACAGCAGATTATTTCCTAAAGCAAGTCAAAGGTCATCCTAGACTCAGAGGGTGAAAATCTAATCTCTGCCATCATGCAAAGTCATATTGCAAGGGATATTCAGAGGGAGAGAAAGAATTATAGCCATTTTTTTGCAATCAATCTATTACACTAGAATAGAACCAGAAGGCCTCACTAAAAAGCTGACATTGGAGTAAAAATATGAAGTAGGAAAGAGCTATCAAGTTATCTCAGGAAAGATAATCTCCAATCATGGAGAACATCAGGGCAAAGTCTCAAAAGCAAAAGCATGATTGGCTATTAAAAGAAAAACAGGAGGTGAGTGCAGTTAGAGCAGAGAGAGCAAGGCAGAGGGTCCTAGGACATACTCCACTGAGGCCTGGATGCTTGGAGGAAAAGCAATTGAATGATTTCAAACTTTAAAGCACCAACTTCATGATATAAAATTCACTTTGACCCTCTGGCTTTCAATTCCTCATCTCTAAATAGAAAGAGTAGTGAAAAGCAGTGTGTTTCAGCCTGTTTTAAGCAGCTGAGATTATTTATTCCAGTGAAATATTTTATGGAATTGCTACATATAAAAAGTAAGCTGGGACCTGGTCTCTTTGAGTAATAGAAGGAGGGGCCATGCTCAGCCTCTCACTTACCCCGTTTGTAGCAGTTGACAGCCTCTTTCTTAGAAACATTTTTTAATAACTAGATAGAAGATAATTAAAATCTTGTCTATGTCTATGATTCCATAGATAATAAAGTTCTCCATACACTGCCTAATATATCAGAAATTCAGCAAATTGACCATCATTCCTAGACCCTCCCTCAACCAGCAATGAAACCTGTCACTCACACACACACAAACAGCAAAACAAAAAACAGGCTTGGAAGATATTTTTTGTCATTAAATTAAAATCTTAGCCACATATTTAAATTATATATATTATGTTTATTTCAGAATTTGTCCTAATTGCTGTTTTGCAAATTAATTCAAGGTAATATTTCCTAGAACCAGTTTCTGAGCCTCAAAAAATATCATTGGCTTCTGCTTATTTATGATTCCTAAGATGCCTAAAATGAAGAAAAATATTACCAATATGAAAAATTGATTTATAATATAATTTTATAGTAGATTTGTGATTCTAATTTAGGTATGGGATAAGCTAAGATTTTCTTTTTGAGCCCCTGGTAAAATTGCACAGACGCTCAGGGAACACATTGCTCGACTACATCCACTGAGGTCAGTGGGGGAGCACCAAGGGGTGGTAGAACCTTCTCATTTTTATATCTGACCGTGAGATTCCATTCTTTCCAAAAGCCAGCAAAAGTAAAAATAAATATTAATGAAGTATATAAAACACTTTGAAGCCTTTAAGCAAGGATTTCTCACACTGAGGGCACCTTGGACTTTGTCAGTGAATCTTATACAGTATTTATAGTTCCAGCAACTCTGTTTGTGTACTGTCTCATGTTTAAATCTCATAGCAAAAACATGGACAGATCATGTGTCCTATAAGCAAACATTTGATTATAAATGGAATTTTTTAGCTGTAAATTAAGGTCCGCATAGTATAAACTAGTGGTAGATACAATTTTTAAGGGAAATCAGTATTTCCTTAAAATGAGCAGTTCTCATTGGTATTTGCATTAATCTCAAATAATTTTCATTTCATTATGATATTTAAAATAAACTTTAGTAGAGCAGCAATTTGAAAGCTTGTTATTATAATCTTTTCAATGATACCATTTTTTTCTGCTCTCTTTGATCCATATTACCTGATTTTAAATTCTCATTGCCTACATGATTTATGCCTTGATAGGTACTTATTTCTTTTCTTCTGATCCAAAAGTGCTGCTTTTAATTCCATTTGAAAATATAGCCATTGTAGATAGTGCCACAAACATAGAGTCAGAAAATGTCAAAGACCATTTCTTCCCATCCCTAGTAACAGTGCATGGCATTTTTAAAAATTCCTGTCAGCAGAATACTGAAGATTTCCTTTGCATTCCTGAAGAAATGAATATAATAATGAACATTTGACCTAAAGTGATTAATATTAACCTGTATATGACATTAACCACAACATTCATCCTAATATTTTAACAGTCATCTTTCCTGTTAGACTTAAAAATGTACATACATTAATTCTGTAATTCTTATAAGACTCCTATGGCTAGGTCATTACTTTTATTCCTTTTTTACTGATGAAGAAAGAAAAGCATTTAAATTGCCCAAGAGTTATGCCAAAAGCTATATCTGACTATACAAGTGAGAGTTGTGTTTTAATTTCTAGCTTTCTACTACAAAGTTGAAATTTCTATTCAAAACATTTTGGCATTTTTCCCCCAAAATATATTTTATCTAAAAGATAGTAGAGCACATAAAAACATTTCTTCTTTGGTAAAACAACCAAAAATAAAACTCACTCCTAAATATTATCTTAAGATTTTTCAAAATGTGAACTATGAATAGTTACATTGAAGAAGCTCTTTGAATATTTACTGCAAGGAAGGGATGTGTGGAAGGCAGGATCTGAGGGTATGTGCATTAGCAATGTCAGATCAATTTTCATTATGTACATAATATTCTATTAAATTATTTAGTGTAGCCAAAACGTGAGGGAGAAAAAAGTGCTAAAGGTTGAAGTGCTGTGCTCACATCACTGTGAAAACGGCCACAACGAACGCAGCTGAGAGATACAGACGCAGCAAGAAATCCCACTGCAAGCACAGACGGAGTTATATGAACATCTTCATGATCACACTTCCTTAACAATAATACATCTGAGGAGTCATCATTCATCCCTCAGCCTATGTCAAAGCCAGTATGCTCCTGTAGCACCATGTCATTCTCATGGCAGTTAGCAAGCTGTGCGTGTACCTTTGTATGCAGAATCATTCAATTATCACTCTCTTTTGCTGGACTGCATGGGAGCAGGCATCACCATTCCCAGTACTTAGTATCATATTTTTCATATGTTCTATGTGAAACTATTAATGAAATAAAGCATTTTGAATAGGATATCTTACTAAATTGTGTTTCAGATAAAGATATTTTTTATATTATGTATAAGGATATATTATAGCTATGGTGAAACATCTCACCCTATTTACTTATGTAACATAAAGGGGTGATGAGTGTAATAATGTTTCAAGCATTTTTTAGCCTTAAGATGACTTTTAAAAATGAACCAAACAATCTACCTAGAATAATGTTAGTTCATAAATGTAACTTATTCTGAGTTTACCATACTTCAATTGAAATAAAGTATTATAAATTTAATTGATTTAGTAGATCCCTTGAATAAAACTCAAGTATTTTGGGTGAAATACTTTTTATTCTCAGACTGTGCCAAGCCTTTTGTTACACCACCTTACTAAGTTCCTTTTAAATCTTTAGAGCACATTATATGTGGGACAGTGAATGGATTCCCAGTATGAAATTCAATAGACCTATTTAGTACATTCTTTGGAACTGCCCAGAATTTCTGAATTTCTAGAAACTTTATTATTTCAATAAACAACCTTTGTGGGATCAACTGAATTCTAACACAGACAAGAGTATTATGTTGTATTACCTAACTTAAAAGAGTTTACACTGCATTAACTTGTTTAAAGTAAACAAGTTTTTAAAGCTTGGTGCAAAAAACAAACAAAAGTAAACACATCGCATAGTACCGCATTGTAGAACAAAATGCTTAAACACAGTAAACATGACTTGAATTATAACAATCACTTGATAACAATAAACTTACTATTTAAGAATGCCCTTAATCTATATGCATATGTATATCAATGAGTGTATACAATTGAGAACATGGCACAGCTCAACAAAGGCAAATGTAGAATTAAAGAATCAATTGTTTAGCATCACACTGTGACACACATCGGTCCTAGCCCCGTCAGAAGAGAGACAGGAGCCTTCCGAGGCTGCAGCTGGTGCTCTTCCCACCCACTGTCATAAGAAGGTCTGGGCTGCAGGATGGCGCCCGGGGATCCCACACCGTGTATGACCCTTCCAGCACCTGACTCAGTATCTAATTTTTATACTGGAAGTATAAGAGTATGAGGAAGTATGAGTATTTTTACTTGTGATATCATTTACTGAAATGCCTTAAATTTATAAGTAAATAATGGATGACATCTCAATGTTTATTCATCATGGCATTTCTGGTGTCTAACTAAATAGTATAAGGTTTGTGTGTATGGTTAGGCAACTCATGGTAATTTCAAATTTATTCAGTTTCATGGGCACAGCAGAATATGGTTTGCTTAATATAGAGTCATTTGAAACAGAAATCTTCTCTATTTTTTATATTTTAATGGTTTGTCCTTTTTAATTGAATTTATGGGAGTGATGTTGGTTAATAAAATTATATAGATTTCAGGCATACCGTTCTATAATACATCATCTTCATATTGTACCGTGTGTTCGCCACCCTAAGTCAAGTCTCCTTCCATCACCATTTATCCCTCCTTCATCCTCTTCTACCTCCCTCCAAGCCCCTTTCCTACTGGCATTCACCATACTCTTGTCTGTATCCTTGAGTCCTTTTTTCTATTTGCTAAATCCCTTCAGTCTTCTCACCCAGCCACTGAGAAGAAACTGCAGGGTTCCCAAGAGACTCCTCTAAAAAGGCTCATGGCAAACGTAGTACTCATGCAGACGCATCCACTCCGGGATCCAGCACCAGGGCAACAGCTGGAAGGACACCAGTGGCATATGGGGAGAAAGTGAAGTGCGAGTACTGGGAGACAGGTTCCTTCTGGGCAAAACTCCAGAGACTAGGCAGCAGCATTGTCCCCTCTGTGAGCCGTCCCCCACACAGCAATAGAGCAGTGACATGGATTGCCCTGTTCTGGTGATTACCTAAGGTTCTGTCCATATAACTTAACAAGTCTTTGTTAGGCCTTTTTAAACTCATGTTTGCAAACATTTAACATGGGGGGAACATGAGGAGGGGAAACTAAGAGCATCTCACATCTTCTCGATAGGGGTTTCCATTTGAACCTTGCCTGGCTCTACAATAGGCCACACTACTAAGACTGGGAGTAGAACAGCTCTAACTAAAACACAGAAACAAACACAGGGAGGATGCCAAAATGAGGAGACAAAGAAATATTGCCCAAAGGAAAGAACAGGACAAAACTCCAGAAAAAGAACTAAATGAAACAGAGATAAGCAATATATCAGATGCAGAGTTCAAAATACTGGTTATCAGGTTGCTCCAGGAACTCACTGGATACTTCAACCACATAAAAAGACCCAGAAAGAAATAAAGTTTGCATTAAGTGAAATAAAGAAAAATCTATAGGGAGCCAACAGTGGAGGGGATGAAGCCGAGAATCAAATCAATGATTTGGAATACAAAGAAGAAGAAAGCATTCAATCAGAACAGCAGGAAGAAAAAAGAACTTTAAAAAAAGTGAGGATAGGCTTGGGAAACTCTGGAAAATCTTTGAATGTACCAATATCCGAATCATAGGGGTGTCAGAAGAAGAAGAAGAGGAAGAGCAATAAACTGAAAACTTACTTGAAAAAATAATGAGAGAAAACTCCCCTAATTTGGTGAAGGAAATAGACATGCAAGTCCTAAAAGCACTGAGTCCCAAGCAAGATGGACACAAAGAGGACCACACCAAGATACACCATAATTAAAAAGCCGTATGTCAAAGATAAAGAGAGAATCTTAAAAGCAGCAAGAGAAAAACAGAGCATTATCTATAAAGGAGTCCCTATAAGGCTGTCAGCTGATTTCTCAAAAGAAACTTTGCAGGCTAGAAGAGACAGGCCAGAAGTATTTAAAGTGATGAAAAGCAAGGGCCTACAACCTAGATTACTCTATCCAGCAAAGGTATCATTTAGCATTGAAGGGCAGTTCTTCCCAGACAAGTTAAAACTAAAGGAGTTCGTCATCATCAAGTCATTCCCATATGAAATGCTAAAGGGAATTATATAAAAAAAAAAAGAAGATCAAAATGCTGAACATTAAAATGGCAATAAATTCACAACTATCAATAATTGAATCCAAATATCAAATTAAGCAAACAAGCAGAACAGGAACAGAATCATAGATACAGAGATTATTTGAAGGGTTATCAGTTTGGAGGGGGAAGAAAGGTAATAGGGGTAAAGTTTCAGGAATTAAGACAAATTAGTAGGTACAAAATAGACAAGGGGATGTCAAGAACAGTATGGTAAATGGAGAAGCCAAAAATCTTACATGTACGACCCATGGACATGAATTAAGTGGGGAGATTGCTGGAGGGAATGGTGATACTAGGTGGGGGAGGACACAAGGGGAAAAATTGGGATAACTGTAATAGCAGAATCAATAAAATACATTTAAAAATTAAAAATAAACCTTTATCAGATGTATCAGTGAATATGTCCTTCCATTCAGTAGGTTGTCTTTTCATTTTGTTGATGGTTTCCTTGCTGTACAAAAACTCTTTAGTTTGATGTAGTTCTACTTCTTTATTTTTTCTTTTGTTTCCTTTTTCTGAGGCAATGTTGGAATGAATGCTGATGATAAAGCCATATAAAATCATAGATATGCACATGACTAGAATTTCTCTTTTCTGATGTTGGTCAATTTCAAATATTGCTACTGAATATATTTTATATTTAATCAGAATATATGCATAAGAAAAAAAAGAGCTTGATATAAAATCCTGTCAGTAAAATTAGTAAAACCTGGAAAGCAATTTCCATTTTAGTATGTGGATCAGGAGATAAGATGCAATATTAGTTCATTTTCACTATGGCAAAAGAAAGTGTAATTTTCAGTCCTCTCCCAACTTCTATTATCCACATGGGAGCTGTTATTATCTGCATAATGTACTGAGGCATTGCAATTAGGCTTACTGTTCAGATTAGTTTCCCTTGGTTTCAAGTCGCTTTCGCCTGAAATGATAAAATTAAATTAGCAGTCTTACCCTGGTCAACGTGAAGTTTTTCCCCAATGGATTTTGCAACCAATTGCAATAGTTGCTCTGTTAGTTTTCATATAACATTGGAAGCATTTGGAATACAAATGTTTTTGCCCCACTTGTAGGAATTTTTAATAAAAAAGGGCAATATATATTTTTCTTTAATTCAATTTCTTTCATTTAGCTATTGTACAAGAGTTAAAATACTAATAGAACGCTTTGCTTTGGAGTTAATTGTATACTTTTCTTTTGGTGTTTAAGGCTATGTGATGAGGTTATATTAAAAATTCAAATATATTGGCATGATAAAATAATAGAGTCCCATCTGTAATAAAATTGCATTTTATATTTAAAAGAGGAGGCAGAATTACTATATTACATCTAGAAAAGAACTAGTCTCTTGCTTGCTTTCATTTCCTCATTCTTTATAATCCTTTATTTCTCTTCTCTTTGATATATAATTATCAAATATATCTTATTTTTTATTTCTTTCTTTGTTTGGCTTGTTTGTTTGTTTGCTTGTTTTGGTCTTCTCAGAGTATAGGGGGTCCAGAGAGGAGTTTTTTTTTAAAAGGAAAATAGCTGGTGCAGATACCTAAATAGTCACATTCATATTCAAATGATACTTATTTATAACTGATAAAAGAGGGGGAAATCAAATGAAGAATTGCCAAAAATCTGAACATCCTTAACAGTAGAGGTAGCTACATTTTGCCCTGCTTATTTAAAACAAGAAATAAATTTTTATCTTAGGCTTCTTTCATAAGGAATTGTCCTTAGTTCCTCAATTACTCCTGTCCCTTCAGTCTTCCCTCTACTTGGTAAGGCTTTTTCTCATTCATTGCTTAACTTGCTTTCACTCCTCCTTCAAGCCACAGTTCTGTCACTTTTGGAAATGCTTCCGTAATAAACTGAGATAAGTGCGCATCTTTGGAATGCTGCAGCACCAGACCCTTATCTCTGCACGGTAACTATGCACTGTTTAGCTTATCTTTAAGGCATAAATACAAAAATCTATATCCTCAGATTTTTACACTCATTTTTTTGATAGAGTAGAAATTGAATAATTATTTGTGGAAAGACTGAATGAATGAATAAATGAATTACTAAATGATAGGTTAGGGGTTTTTTAGAGAAGTAGAAAAAAAGTGGAATTGACAGGCAAAATATGTAAGACAGCCTAAGTTGTTATATCCTTTCATAACTGATCTGTTATTATGCTACATACGGTATACATATTTTCTGACTCAGAAATAACATCAGGCTGTGTGCATGAGAGAGAAAGACAGACAGACAGGCAAGCAGGCTATGAATGCCTGTAGGCAAAGTATCCCCTTTTCAGTTCACATTCTCTACCGCTCCTTTTTGTGAATATATGAGCGCCTCATCCCTTTCTGGTACTGGAGTCGCCCTAAAAAGTAAGCGTTTGAATTTGGGACCCTTGTTATACACATACTTTGGAAATAACAGTGCTCAAACAACAATGGAAAATTAGAAATTTCCTTTAATTTGGCAAGTTTTCTTTACAATGGATTGACCTTTATATTACTTTCAAATTTTAATATTGACACGTTTATTGTGTGTGTTTTTTTTTAATTTAGATTCTCAATTTAAATATAAACTCAGAGAAACGCTAATGGGTACACAATTCCTATCCAGAATTCTTAACATCAAAACTTTCTGAAGATCCAATATTAGTCCATAATTGATCTGACACCTCACTAGAACTCACGTAAAGCTAATTGTGGTCTTTATTCCACCTAGTGTGAATATTTATACATTTTGCTGCAGAAATATTGATGTAGTTGATTATGAAGTACTGTTGATATTTGAAATCCCTAAAATACAACTAAAAGTAATCTAAATTTCGGAACTCATCTATTCCCAAGGATTTCATTTAAGGTAGTAAAGACTCAGATACATTAGAGATAAGTATAAAACAACTTCAAATGTAAATATCCTTAGACTAGGAATTTAAGAAAATGAAGAAGAATAAAAAGAAACATCCCCTACAGCTGACAGAGAAAGCTTGCTTTATTTAGTAATGCTGCACAGGTATTCAAATTTTTCCCAATGGGAAAGTTATTTTTAACTTGAATCCAAGAATAAACATAATTAATGAATCTAGTTACCATAAAAATTTTCCCAGGATAGAAATTCTCATTATCCTTTATTGTAAACAACACTTTTGTCAATTTGTATCTGATAAACGTTAGAAGCTGGACTGTTTATTTTGATCAGAGGTCTTAAAAATATATCACAATAATATTTAAATTTAAGGTTACCTCTAATGATGCTACCTTAATTGAATAGCTTTGCTTCTTATTCTCCTGTTTATACATGCTAACTACTTCACATGTTATTTTCTCTGATAGTAACTAATACTCAATAGGATTATGAAAGATGGAGAGTTAATGCTGTAAATAAATCATATTCACTAAAAATAGAGTTCTCTCAGATACACTTAACAAAGATGATGTTTTACCCAGCGCACCTTACAGGCAAAAGGTGCCGGATAGTAAAGATGGGAACAGTGTCCATGATGACAAAGAGGATGTCCTCCATCCTTTTTCTGGTTGAAGTTGTTGCTCTAGGTTTCAAAACACTTATAATTGCAAATTAAGATTTGCATTAAAAAAAGCCAAATTTAAAAATTCTTGCCTTCAGACATTTGGTTTTGGTTTTGATCATGTGCATGGCAAATGAGGTAATCCTTCTTTGTACCCAAACTGAGATGCCTCTCATTATTTTTATCAGAATCCTATCTGCTTGAATTCAGAAAAATCTGACTTTTAATTAAGGGGATTTTTACAAAATATGATGCTAACTTGGAAAACTTATCATAGTACCCAGGCTCTATAAAGAAAAATCTGATGTAATTTAAATTCAGAATTAACAGACACGCATGTGGACAAACTTACCCCACTGTAGTGAATAGCAATTAATTTTAAAGGTCAGAATGATGGTCTAATCACTAAAATCATATAAATTTTTAATAACAGCTTCATAACCTATCCTGTTATATTACTGCTTAAAATTACTTTTTGCAACTGACTGACATGAAGTGTGGTTTAGGTTCACTAATATACAGTGTCACAATTGCTATATTTAGTGGGTCCTGAAAATATAATACGTACTTATTACAGAAGTAAGTTTACTGAAAAGGCTAAAATACCTTACATGTTTTAAAAGTATACAAACAAAAAAAAAGGACCATCAATATTTAGACTAGTGGAAGATGAGTGTAGCATCTTATATAATGAATGTATAGAAACAACACATTTTTTTCTCAGCAAGCATGTCATAAGATGGTTTTGTTCAGACTTGTTTGTTAATGTATTAATGTAAAGGGCTTTATCTTGCTTTCCCAAATGCCTTTCTAAACCAATATCCTTGTGAATGCTGCTGAACTTTAACAGAGAAAAGGTGCTTTCTATGCAGAAGATAAAAAATGCCTACAGCAGCAGAAAATAAGTCAAATAACAGTGAAGTCAAATTATCTCAGTAGGATAGGGACCCTACTATTTATGAATCTGTAACGCTAAATTCTGCCTTACAGCAATACACTTGTTCTGTATACACTGATATAATAGTATGAATATCCTGAAAATTGAATGATAAAGTTCATGCAAATTAAAGGAAACTATAATGAATAGAGCTAGGATATTTTCCCTATCTCTATTACTCATTCCAATAAGTATTTTAGTAATCAAGACATTTTAGAGTTTAAAATTTGTTCACAATGTGATTCATTTTAAATTATGTAATGATATAATATATATAATTATATTTATCATAACTACTTACTATGTATACATTTTAATTTAAAATTGCTAAAATTGGCTGTTTCTACTGGTAAATATGGTGATTCTGTATAATTTTAGTTAAAATCTATATTATATTGAATATTAGTATCATATCCTTTCTCATTTAATATAGTTACCATTTAAATATAATCTTATTTTTACTGCCCTCAGTATTCTTTGCATGAATGATTCTATAACTTATTATTTTTTTAGCATTTTAGATATTTCAAATTTCTCATTAATTTAAATTGTTATGAACAGCCCTGTTCAGAATTTTCCAAATAGTCTCTTGATGTCACCTCAGGACAGGTTGTTTCAATGATCAGGCCTTATATCTTCAAGCATCTCGATCCACACAGGCAAATGTCACGCCAGTGCAGGTTGCTGGAGTAGGCTGTGGACATCCACGTCACCTCCCTCTCAGGACAGCAGTACAATTCATACAGTCTAACTTTTGTTTTATGTAACAGGTGGAAAGTGGTTTTGAATGTGATGAAATAGAGGGATACACACGCTATTGTTAAAACATAAGATTAAGCATGTCAAGGCGAGCATCTGAGTTCATTTTCTGTCCTATTAAAACCCCAACAGAATGACATGAAAGAAAAATTTTCGAAGTGCATAAGCCTAAACCACAAAGAAAATGGAAAGGAAGTTCTTGCCATGTTCTCAACACTCAAGATATTTCAGCAAATTTCTCAAAAGATGGACAACTGAGAGGACCATGTTAACTGGTTACATGGATTTGAATAATGCACTGTCAATGGAAGGCAGGGATAAGAGAGACAGGCATTAACTAAAAGGTTATATAAAAAAAAGTCAGACTTCCCCACATACTTTCCCTGTCCTTTCTTTAAAAAAGTCACCATACATAAATTTGTCAATCTTAAGTAAATATATTTTTAAAACTTTTTTTAAGGAGATGGAATATGAAACTTGGTATAGAGTACATTGAAAAGAATCTAGGGTAGAATGTAACAAGTGTTCTGGTTTCCAAAATTAAAGCTCCAAATATCTTCACATTTCAGAGTTGAGAATTCTATTCCTTAAAATAGAGCTTATCCCTGGGACATGCCTAGCCCACGTACACAGAGCTTCTGAGTTATTTCTGTCTTTTTTTTTTTTAAAGTTAGCAGAGAAAATCCAGCATTCCCCAAAATTTGAGGAAAATTGCAGCAGGAAAGAGAAAAATCTAAGATAATAAAATACAGTCTTATTTTAAGCTAATTAGAGATAATCCAGAGAATAAAACAAAACATTTAAAGCTCAACACTAATTTAACAATCTCAGATAAATTACAGAAGCTATTATAATGATAAAATAAGAACAAAAGACATTATGAAATAGGAGTTATCTATTGGAAATTAGAAAAGATCTCTTGGAAGTTAAAAATATAACTGCAGAAATAATAGTGCAACAAAAAAATTGCAAACCAAAATGGAGAAAGTGTCCAAGAGTGTAAGGTAACAGACAAGGAGAAAATATGGAATATCTAGAAAATCAATTCAGAATGTCCAACAGTTTTCAATACACACCGGGGTTGATTACTAAAACATTTACATCAATTTCCTGGATTTTAAGAAAGACAGTTTTTTATTTTTTATTTTTATTTATTTAAAAGAGACAGTGAAATTGTCTTTCACTCTGAAGAAGTACATGTAAACCCATTGTAGTGAAATTTCAGAACACTAAAGGATTTTAAAATTCTTATAGACTGGAGAGGAAAAAAACGAAACAAAACAAAACCACAAAGCAATGTGAACCAGATTAGCATTAAAGTAACTGCTAGAAGGAAACATTCTGAAGGAAAATAATTTTAATCATAAATTTTACACAACAAAACTGTCAAGCACAGAGCAAATAAAGGCAACCTTTCCACATGAAAATACCCAGAAATTTTACCTCCCACATATCATATATTAGGAAGTAATCCGAGGACTGCTTCAGAAAACTGGCTAATTTAAGATTAAAACAAACAAAATTCACATACAGAAGGTGAGGAGGGGAAGTTAGAGGATGACGTGTGCAGAAGACCTGGAAAGTGATGTAGCCTGAATGGGGAGGCCAGACACAGGAAGTAGGAGGGGAGGGTGCACGCGTTTATGCATCTCTTTCGGATGAGGACTCAATAAATCAACAGATGAACGTGAGACACTGGCACAGCAGAAGTGTGTGTTGTAAAAAATAAAAGAAAAATACAGGCAGTAAGTGACTTTGGAGATGGGGAGACTGTGTCAACTATGGCATAAAATTATATATATATGTATATGTGCGTGTATATATATATATATATATACATATATATATATATATAAAATCATGGCACATCCTTTGGTTGTGCACTGAACAATATTTAATTTGTCATTACAAGGCAAATCCTATTAATTTTATACTTGACTCAAACTGGCTCTTGCAACTTTCATACCATTAACAAGAGTAATAGAGAAAAAAACACAAGGGAACAATATGATAGTCTAAATCTAATTATTAGGACCAAAGAATAAATTTATGCAAGTATTTAGAATATATTTTAAATAAACAACCACACTTTAAGGAACCTGAGGAGAGATATGACCTTATATTTTTTATCTGAGTAACTTCTATAGATATATGTAACTTCAGGAGAAAAGGCTACAAGTTAGCTGAAGTCTTGCTTTGGCAAAGCTCAATAGGATATATTTATTACCCATAGAAAGTTCAAAAACCAAAGGTAATCAGGTTCTAAATGCGTAATTTCTAGATGAGTTTTTTCTGATACTATTTCCTTCACATTTCTCCTCTAAAATAGGATGTAGACGGTGAGAAATGAAGGCAGTGTAATTACCTGCCTTTGTGTGAAAAATGAAGCCAGGCATATTTTTAGGTCCCTAGTTATACAACTTTGAGACCAAATAAATAAAAATAACCTAGCACTTGCCCTAGGAAATGTTTTCTCTCAGAAAACAAGCCTGTAACCCAACAAAATTAGCCTTCCTGTCAAAACTAAAAGCAAGATCATCAAGACTCATTTTAAGACCATCACCCTGTTGTGTCCAGCAAACCAAAGCTATTATATCATAAACTCTGCTTAATTCCAGTCAGTTCTTTACCTTTCAGAATCCACCAAATTCTCCAAATCCAGGCCCTAAATCTCTTTAAATAATATTCCCTACCTTCACTCTTTTGAGAAACAAGTAAGGCTATCCCATTTTCATGTTTTCCCTTGCTACAGTAAGTTTAATACATTTATTTTTCTAGACCAACAGATTTCCCTGATGATTCTGTGGTGGAATGGAGAGTCCAACAATTCTGGAGGCCCCACCAAGATCCCACAGAAACTACCTTGCCGCTGTGCCTTAAGATTGTTGCCTCAGGACCAGAGGCCTCCCTTAGGGTCTCTTTAGCCCTGTTTCTCCACTGGTAGGTAAGCCACATTTGGTGTTGAGTACAGACTCCTATTAATTGAAATCTCAAACACTGAGTTTATTGTGTATTTCAGGAATTTATATCCATGTTTTAAGAATCCTTTGATAGACTGATCAATTTTGAAGATTCACATTCTCTGAAAAAAGCTGAATTCTTACTAATGTCACTGTGCATCCATCTGCCTTCATCTCTTTTTTTGTTATTCTGTAAAAGGAAGTTCACAGAACAAAGGACAAATATAGGTCCGCTAGGTTTGTCTTTCAAGACAGCTACAAGGAATAACAAGTGACAGGATGCAATAGACTAATGGCCTTATAGATCATTCTTTCCTCTGGGTCATCTCTCAAACAGTGGGAATGCTTTCCTCAGTGTCATCATTTTTTTTCCACAGGAGCCTGGGTCTAGCAAAGATTTGCTGGAAATACTTTCCATTACCAGAGGCTGCATTTTGTTCATTTTCCAATTGGAAAGGACCACCTATTAGGTTGGGATCCTGAGATACACTGTAGTCAAGCAGCATATTTGATCAAACATACTTACATGAGTTTGTATCAACCTATGTACACATCTCTTTCAGACCAGGCTTTGGCCTCTTATGACTCTTATTATAGCACCAATTTTGTACTTTTATTTCTAAATAGCAAAATATAGTAAAGTATAATTTACAAGGAAAAGGTCACTTTGGGCAAGTTTCAGTATATTAAAGAAAGTTCACTTAGGAAGTTCTTACAGAATGGGGAATTGGGAACAGCAATTTAAGGGGTTCAGATGCATCTCTCCCCAGTGTCACAACCACTTAACTACTAAAAAAATAAAAAATAAAAATGCACTAAGTTTCCAGAAGTTGTCCTAACGTTATACTGAAAAAGGAAAAACTTTCAAGGAAATTTACTAAATCTCAATAAAACAAGTGAGACTCTGAGTTGGCTTCTTTCCACTCCACCTGAAGCCCAGTGTTTTCAGAGCTCTACTCTGAGTACACAGACTCAAATGGCCACATGCCCTTCAATTCCATTTATATGAAATGTCCAGAATAGACAAGTCTGTATAGGCAGAAAACAAATTAGCAGTTGCTGATAGCTGGGAAGGACAGGAGGAATGGAAAATGTCTGCTAATGGGTACAGGGCTTCTTTCTGGAGTGACAAAATGTACTAAAATTATATTTCAGTTCTGGTCGCACAACTCTGAGTATACTAAAAAACATTGGATCATTCATTTTAAGTGGGGAAATGGTATGGTATGTGGAGTATATCTCAGTAAGGCTATATATTGTTTGAGGGTACTATCCATATGCCCAAATAGACTAAGTTTATACAGCACTCCAGTGTGACATTTCTAGTTCCCTTTTACTGGAATAATACCATTATCTGTCTATGGTATTAGTTATAGACATAAGAATGTTCTTTAGCAGTGAAGTAGAAAGGGACTTAAGGTCTATCAAGTTTCTCCAGAACCTGTATGTGGTCCATAGTACTGGACTTGGGTGTTATGAGAAAATAATACAGCTAGGGATAATCCTGATAGGAAAAATACCAACCTATAACATGGAAATCTCAGCTATGGTTAAAATTTAGAAGAAACAAAAGGATTCTTAGAAAAATAGATAAGTCAAATTTTCAAATATTTAATGGTCTGCATTTCTGATTGGAATGAGGAAGACTGCAAAAAAAGAACTCAGATTCAAAATCTGCCTCCTTAAAGACTGCTTGCTCAAGACAAATAAATAATATGGAAAATTTAAACCTATGTTGAATTTAGATCACTCTAAATTATAACTTGGACCTATCTTTATCCTATATTCTCTTGCATACTTTTACCTTTCCCTACTTTCCCCCTTCTTTCTGGCTTTCTTCCTTCCACTCAGGTCAAATAGAAAATCTTACAGCTCAGCTGGCCCTTAATACTAAAGTTTTGCTAAAGGAAGAAATCCCTCGTGGTTTTGTTGTAAGTCATAGCCTTCATGAGAACTAAGAGTTATTGAGAAGACTTTCTCAAGCTTACATAAGACAGATGAAAAAATTACACAGGAATTTTAGGATAGTTGGTGGGATGGACACCATGATGCACTCACTGCCCAGATATTCTTCCCTCAGGAATGTGAGTCTTAACTCGCTCAACGTCACACCACCTTCCTGGGACAGACTAGCCCCAATGTCATATATTAATCTTTTTTAAATTTTTTTAAATTTATGAAACTCAGGTTACATATTCAGACTTTTTTCCTTTTAAACATGAGTCTTTAAAACTATACATTCTTCCTTCCTGATATTATTTAGCTATATCCCATCCATTTAATTATGAGGTTTTTTTAAATAATAATTCAATGCTCAGTATTTTTGTTTCATGATTTCTTCTTTGATCCTTGAGTTCCTTAGAAATATATTTTCATTTATTTTTAATTTGCCTTTGTACACAGAAGATATGGTGTATATGCATTTTATTATTTGGGAATTGCTGAAGTTTGCTTTATGACCTATCACATGTTCAATTTTTGCAAATGTTCCAATAAGCCTGAGGCTGTGGGCCTCCAAGGATCTTGCACACCAAGGCCACACAGCTCCAATGCTTACCTAACTTTCTGTTTTTTTACTTTCTGACTGTTATGAACTATGAAAAATTTCCTTATTTAAGCATCCAGTTCAACAATACATTAAAAATACGTTTCAAAAATACTTTATCCACCAGTGGTTACTTAGAGCCAAGGATTTTGATGAAAATGCTCTATGTAGTAATTGTGGTTTGGTGTCATGTAAATAAATATATGAATATAAACAAGATATAAATATATATAGAAATGTAAAAAACTAATTTGTACATTTAATGTGAGAACATTTTGTGTTATGTAAATTATAGATCAATACCTTTGATTTAAAAATTACTTTGCCTAATATTTTTAGTAGCTATACTGAAAGTAATTCTGTTGACTGTGTAATCACCATATTGCCTGTAAAGTTGCCACCAAATGCTGCACAGGTAAACTGGCATGTTTCAGGCAGCATGTAGAATGTCTAAACTGATTGAAAGACTGAAGAATGTAGATATGAGAAACAAGACAAGTTACAAGACTAGTAAAATCAAGCAGGAGTTACAGATGTGAACTAAGGCATCAACACTAAAAATAGAAGGGACTGAGATGTGATGTGAAAGATGAATGTGTTTGAGTCAATTTCTGATAAGGCCTGGAGGGAAATCCCCTTTGCCAAGGGCAGGAGCATGATAAGACCACCACACTGTGCAAAAAATTATTACTTCAGATAAATACATGTACATTAAATAATTCACATTCCAGAGTAGCCAAGTGCAATGTAAGTATATAATTGTTATTATTATTTTTCAAAGGAACGAGGAAACAGATGAAAAATAAATCTCTCCAAGGAAGGTGTGTGGCCACTGCAGTCCACTGTCTCTGTGTCTGTGGAAATGAGATGCCAGGAATACAGGATGTACACAGACACAGAGATGGTAAAAGAGAAGACATGGCCTGGACACAAATTTCAGCTACTTTCAATGTCACTGTGGGTCACTGCTAAGTAGGAATAATAATAATACTGTTTGCCCTGGCTGGTGTGGCTCAGTGGATTGAGTGCCAGCCTGCAAAATGAAAGGTCACCAGTTCAGTTCCCACTCAGGGCACATGCCTAGGTTGTGGGCCAGGTTCCCCAGTAGAGCACGTGTAAGAGGCCACCACACATTGATGTTTCTCTCCTTCTCTTTCTCCCTCCCTTCCCTTCTCTGTAAAAATAAATAACATCTTTAAAAAAAATAATAATACTGTCTCTCTGTTGTAAGTCTTGCCATCCTTTTAGACCCTACTGTTTCTTATTGTTCTTAGGAATTACGATAAATTTTTTTGGATTTGAGACTTAGACTCTGTTTAAAATCAAAACAAAAAACCTCAATGATAAGCCAAGGAAGATTCTAAGAAAATCTATAAATATCAACAATGCCAGCTATTCAATGACTGAACTATAATTGCTGACATTTCCTAATAATAATAATGAGAATGTCAGCTAAATGTGGGCCAGATTCAGATAATCTTTCAAAAAGATCTCTATAAGGAAATACCATGTAGACATTTGTTCAGCAGTAATAGTAGAAAGTCATTCTGTGGTTAATATGTTTAAAATGGTTGCCAGTTTTAATATGCTTTACCTAAAAATATAGTCATTTTTCCAAAGATTGCTCACAGTGCTAGTAGACTGGAAAAATGTGTCTCAAAATCTCAGAGGAACCAAGGAGAAAATGGGAACTTTATTCAGCCTGCCATGAGCAGTGTGTAAAAGAGATCTAAGACTATTGCAGTGAATTAAACAGTAAAAAATTCCCATCAAGCTACTTTGTTTGGGAATGTGTACATATGTGCACAAGTGTATATGCATACACACACACATATATATGTGATGTCCTTGATAGTGGATAGACAGTTAGATAAATAAAATTTAAATTATTATGTTAATGAGTTTCATTCTGAATATAGAAGAAAGAGAAAACCATTTAAACTCATGATATGGTGAGATTTCTATTCTGCCAGGACAAATGAATTGCTACTACCAAATATGTCTAATATGCAATAAAATTTTTAATTTAATTTTATTTTTAACATGCTAAAACTTTAATAATTACTTAACACTCTTTTAAAATGTACAATTAAATAGTTCTTTGTATATTCAGAGTTGTACAACCATCACCACAATCAACTAGAACATTTTTAGCACTCCAGAAAGAAACCCTGCACTCATTCGCTGTCACTCCCCATTTCCCCCACTTCCACCTCCAGTCCTGGGCAACCACTAATCTACCTTCTACCTCTATTGACTTTCCAAGTCTGTATATTTAATATGAATAAAATCATACTATGAGATTTTTTCTGGATTATTTCATTTAGCATAATGTTTTCAAGGTTCATTCATGTTGTAGCATGCATCAATACTTCATTCGTTTTATTGCTGAATGATATTCCATTACGTATTCCACAATTTGCTCAGACATTCATCAGTTGATGAATATTTATGTTGTCTTCACTTTGTACCTAGTATGAATAATGCTGCTGTAAACATTCATGTATAAGTTTTTGTGTGGACATATATTTTCATTTCTCTTGGGTAGTTACCTAGGAGAGAAATTGCTGAATCATACAGTAACTCTCTTTAACATTTGAGGAACTATCAAACAACTTTCCAAAGTGACTGCACCATTTTACATTCCAGTGGCAGTGTATGAGTCTCCTAATTTGCCAGCCTTCTTGCCAACACCTGATCATAGTCTTCTTGGTGGGAGTGATGTGGTATCTCATTGTGGTATTGATTTGCATTTTTCTGATGGCTAATTATATTGAGAATCTTTTTATGTGCTTATTGACCATTTGCATATGTTCTTTGGACAAATGTCTGTTGGGGTATAAAGGACAAAGTCAAAGGGGGGAAAGATGGAGGGTGGGAGGTAGGGGTGGGTGCGGTGGGAGAAAGTGGTGGCAGGAAAATGGAGACAACTGTGTTAGAACAATTTTAAAAAAGGACACCATCAAAGAGTAGACATGTAATCCAACTAACTGAATAAAAATACTTGAAAGTCATATATCTGATAAAGAACTTGTGTCTAGGATATAAGGAATTCTTATAATGCCATAACAAAAAGACAAACAAACCAATGTAATAATATGTAAGATTTTTTTTAAAGTAATAAGTGTAGCTACAGTATTCTAAAACATACTGTTTTATGTCACTGTACTGAATGTTTGACTTTTCAAGAATCAGCAGTAACATTTTATATCAGTACTTAGTGGGCACATATATTGCATTTCAAAATTAATAATGTATATTCTTAAATATCTTTGACACAAATATTCACTAATTTAAAAACTAATTTTTTTGTCATTCCATCCTTCAGTCTATTTTAGCTTTGTTGATTTTTTTCTAAAGCAGCTCAACATAAAAGGCCAACTTTTCATCTAAGTAGTATGGAGGTTAGTGCTTTCATGCATGCATCAATTTGATATAGCAATGGACTCTTTACACATTTAAAAATGTTAGTTAAGTATAATACTCTGACGCTCAAAAGAATAATAAATAGTAACACCTGATTTCCCCAAGTTTAGAAACAATTTAGAAATAAGACAAAACTATTGACAAATAGACAACTAAAATATCATTCTGACTAATGGGTATGCATGGCATTGAGCATAAGATCCCTAGTTTTATTGAAGTAATAGAAGCAAGTCCTCTGGCTTAGCAAGCAATATCTCTATTCCAGTCCATTTTGTTAAGCATTAAAATATTTATGGAGGGATTGAGCAAAAAGGAAAGAAGAAAGGACTCAGACATGGAAAACATTGCGGTTATTGCTGGGGGCAGGGGAGTATAAGAGGACTAAATGGTAATAGGAAAAATACAATAAAGATTAAATTTTTAAAAAATAAAATATTTATGTCTACACCAGTCAGATCATCCTTTCTCAAAGGCATATATGCTCTGAGAAGCAAAAAGTAATTTTGAATAGTAGTGTTAGTAAGACTTGATATTAAACCCAACCAAGCACAATAATGTGAATGTACCTAATGTCACTAAACTTCATACCTAAAAAAGGTCAAAATGGTATGCCTGCTTTCACACACACACACTAAACTAGCTCAGTTCCTTGCTTCTACTTCTACAGTATTAAAATTGTCTCAACTCTTAAAACTCTTTTTTCAAAAAGATTTTATTTTATTTACTTTTAGAAAGAGGGGAAGGGAGGGAGAAAGAGAGGAAAAGAAACACCAATATGTGAAAGAAACGTCAGTGATTGGATGCTTACCCTCCCATACCACTCCAGGGACCTGGCTCACACCCCAGGTGTGTGCCCTGACTGGGAACTGAACCAGTGACCATTTCCTTCGAAGAACAATGCCCAACCCACTGAACCACAGTAGCCAGGGCTCAACTCCTAAAACTCTTAATAATTATCTGATGCAAGTTTAGTTGGATTTGAGGAATAAGGTGATTCCTGTTCATCATTTAAAATTACAGTATCAATTCTCGAACTCCAATGTGTATAACATATCCTAACTACATGAAAAAAATGAGTAATATCCATGTAAATACTATGAACATAATCAAATCTGATCTTCCATTTGTCATTTGTCATTAAAATAGACATTCTGTGGGGAGGTAGCTACATTTTAATATTCAATTGTAAAGTGATTTTTTAATTTGGAACACTTCATTGACACATTACTTTCTTTAACATGTATATTTCCCTAATGTTAGGGATCACAAAGTACTTTAAAATAATTTACATGCTCAACATGTAATCATAAGATTTCACTGTCCTAAAAGGTTTAGGCTTCTTTGTTGGTATTTTTTAATTTAAGTCACAAGTAATTCATTTATAATTGTGTACAACATTTTATCACACAAAGCTGTTATATTGTATTTAAGGCACATGCAACCATTCAAATATAGTCAAATATTACTTTAAAACCATCTAAGAGTTTGGAATTAAGTGAATACCTTGTAGCTGAGGTGTTGGTAAGAACTAACATTTTTCTTTATGTAGGAAGTTATTAAATGTAATTTATGAGAGAGTAAACAAACTCAAGTATAAATTAGAGTGTGTGCTTATCTGCAATGCTCACTGGTAAGGATCAGAGATTTGTTTCCACTCCTGGATGTTATGCATGTGCTGTGCATTTATAAACATATCCCCCTGAGGAAGGCATTAACCAAAGGCAGAGCATCAGGAAAAAAAAGGGTGGGGGGCTTTGAAACATTATTATTAGAAGCAATTTACTAATTTCCAAGCATAATCATATCCCTGATTTACTCAGGAGTTAAATATCTGTCTACCTGGGTAAACTCATAGAGGTAACTACTCTCACATGCTTTGTCTTAATTATAATTAAGAAGCTTTCACAGTGAGTTTCTCCTCAGGGGCTTGTTTACAGATTTGACTAACAAAATGGAACAATGCAAATCCAGGTGTTTAAACAGTTCCATCTCTAGAAATCAACCAGTGTCTGAAATGGTAACCACTGAAAAGTGGGACATTTCTACCAACAAGGCATGTCTGAGGAACATGGCGCAAGCAGGTTTCCCCCAAATGTAAGAGATACCTATCTTCTAAATTTAAGAGCTATTGATATTGCGGTTTTGGGTTTGTTGTTCTCAAGGGCTTTATAGTACATTCTACTCAGAATAGATTTCTATTGAAAGAAGGGTAAAAGTACAAATTACTTATTTTTAAGTATAGTTTCTTCTAGTTAGTGTAAGTGTGAAATGCACAAAGGATGGTTATTAACTTTAGAACTTTTTACCCTATCCTAGACTAGAACCTTTTAGAAACTGAAGACATATCACTAACAAAATATCTCCTATTTACTTGGTGCTTACTCATATGGCAAACATTGCAGTGAGTTTTTTTTTACATTATTATCTTATTTAATTTCCCAAACTCCCCCAGAAAGTATGTATTATTATCTATTATACAAATAAACACAGTGAAACTTGTGCAGATAAGGGAACTTGCTTAAGATGTCATGGTTAATGGTTCCCAGAACTAACTCTCTAGCCCGCATTCTCAAACACCAGCACGTACATATGTTTCTCACAGCTGGAGCGAAAATGTACAGATGAGAGGCAGAGGGTTGAATGACTCATGTGATAATGCATTAAAGTTAGAGACATTAGTATATTCATGGTTAGCTTAATATGTACACAAATGCTTGCACATAGAAATATTTATACAGATGTGTATATACATGTGTCAGTATAATCACACATTCCTTTGCCCTGCCAGTTAAGAGGGCCCAGAAGCAATGACACCCTAGTAACAAAGAGCACACCTAGCACCCAGACCTTGGTGTCTGATACTGTTAGAAATTCAAAGAAACCATTCTCAGAGGTAAAGATGTGACTTTAACAGGAAAAAAAATACTCCACCTTGATAGAGTTATATCAAAGGAACACAGAATCCAACTGAAAATGCTCTGAACAGCCAAAGTTTGATGTATTTTAACAAAACAAATATAGTATCAGATTATAAACTAAGTTATAAAACAAATATTTATGAGTTCATAATGTCATAAATAAGTGGCTGAATGAATAAACAAATGGGGGAAAAGAGAGAAATATGTCTTACAAAGAATTCCAAATAATGTATGTAGATACTCTATCCTATAGGAGGAAGGGCATAAATCATTCCTATGTAAGTGTGAGCTGTGCATTGTGGCTTCTTCCAAAAAGCACATTATGAAGAGGGGTAGAAACAACAATTACGGTGCAGAAACCTGACAAACACTACCTCAGCCAAGTGACCAAAGTCACTATCAACAGTGATAAATCATGTTTTCTGTACCCTCGATATGATGTGATGGCTTTTGGCCTTGTGGTATTATTCCTACCAAAAAAGAAACAGAAATACCTATATCTAGTTGTGAGAATAAGAAGCAAATTTTATTAGAAAGGTATTCTAAAATATTGGGTTTGTCAAAAAGTGCACTTGTTTCTTTCCATAAGGTGGCTCCAATAGTGCTTAGTTATCTTTAACTTCATTTGAAACAATTTTGTTATAGCATTTTGTGACAGCTGTCATATCAACATGTATTTAAAAAAAGTTATCAACCTTGGTGAATTTTTGTGTAGTCATTTTAACATTGAAGATGGAAGAAAATAAACATTTTTGGAATATTATGCTTTATTACTTCAAGAAAGGAAAAAATGCAACTGGAATGTAAACAAATGGATTTGTGCAGTGTATGGAGAAGGTTCAGTGACCAATCAAATGTGTCAAAAGTGGTTTGCAAAGTTTCATGCTGGAGAGTTCCCAATGGACAATGCTCCACAGTCAGGTAGACCAGTTGAAGTTGTAGTGATCAAATTGAGACATTAATTGAGAACAATCAACATTTATACCACAGGGAAGAGAGCTGACATACTCAAAATATTCAAATCAATAAAGTTATTGGTGAAAATGAAAAATGTGTCATTTATTTTATGGATAAAAAAACATACAGACTTTTTGGCCAACCCTATATATTTGACCAACACTCCTCAAAACTGTCAGAGGCTTTAAAAACAAGAAAAGTTTGAAAACTGTTAACAGCCAAAGATCTTAAAGAGACAGGAAAAATAAATGTAATGTGGTATCCTGGATATGGTAACCAGAACAGAGAAAGAATATTAAATGAAAAGTACTTAGGCCAAAGCAGCTGAGCAATGGTTCATTACATTTATATGCTATAAAGTATTAAAATTCCTTTATGTTAATGTGTTTGAGATTTTTAAAGTGGGTATAGTTTTATACTTATCATATCATACTATGAAAATCAAATCTCTATAATATTTCAATGCTTTGCAGAAATTCCTGTTTGCTGAAATTTAAAAAATTACATATGAGAGGATATTTGTTTTGCAAGATGTGGGCTAATTTCCTGTTATCGTAGTTTCCAAAGAAGTAATCCAAATACAGCTCATAAATTTTCAAATAATATTCATTTTTTAATTTTTATGAGTATTTGAAGTTATATTTATGAATATTATAACATTACTCAAGAAACAAAGATTTTCCAGAATGCCAAATACTCTTTAGACTGCCATCTAGTGAGGCTCCATTCATGTCCCACTCCTGGCTAAGCCTGGCTTTCATAGAAATTATGTGACACATTATAATATGTGCTGCACATGTATCATTTTCTCTCTGCATATAGAACTAGTCACTTGATGTGAGAGGGTTAAGGCTGATTGGGAAATAAATAAATAAATAAATACAAACAAACAAACAAACTCAGGGCTTTTCCAGTTTAAGAAATAAAATGCTGCCCTGGCTGGTGTAGCTCAGTGGATTGAGCACGAGCTGCGAACCAAAGGGTCACCAGTTCAACTCCCAGTCAGGGCACATGCCTGGGTTGTGGGCCAGGTCCCCAGTGGGGGCCACGTGAGAGGCAACCACACATTGATGTTTCTCTCTCTCTTTCTCCCTCCCTTCCTCTCCCTCTAAAAATAAATAAATAAATAAAAATCTTTAAAAAAAAGAAATAAAATGGTTTGTCATTTCCAAAAGTGAAAATCTGTAATCTTTGGAACTGGCTGTTTTATTAAAATGAAGCCTGCACCCTGCCTGCCATGAAAACACCGTGTATTATGAGCTCTGATTCACAAGGACCTGCTAGCCAGACTCTGCCTCTACCAGGGTTACAGAATATTTTCAAAAGTATGACTTTTCTTCAGCTGTTTTAATACCTTTTTTTCCTAATTTTATTGATGACATGTTAATGCTCATGCTTTTCCAATTGTGATTCATGGTGCATAACTCCAGGGTGACACTTCACAGCTCCTTTAGGATCTGTAATGTAAATAGTACTATCTACCAATTGCCCTTTCTATTTATTGCTCCAAATTTTGAATCTCTGCCTATATCTAAGGAAAAGCAATGTTACCTTGGGAATTGGTTCTCCATGTGTCACTGGCTTAGCCTTGACAAAATGGTTTCTATTCTAATGTAGCTTAAAGAAGCACACAACCAAACACTCTCAAAAGCAAAGGGCATCATGACTTATGTCTCAAGGGAGTCATTCTTTCTGAACTGAACTGATCAGAAATTAAAGCCCTGTTCCTGGAGAAAAAGGCAATGATCTAGAAATCCTCACAGAGCCTCTCCTTTTCCTGACCTTGTGTTGAAAATACAGCATTAAAAGTCTATTGAATCAAAAGCAAGCAACTTGCTCCAGGGCAACATGCCCTATTTGTGTCTGGGTGGTAAACCAGCCAACGGGTGCACTGAAAGTATCACTAACTCATGTCTAAATCACCTACCATTGCTGCAAGCACGGAATCATCATTACCGGAGACGTTATGGCAAGCTTTGCTAGTGAGAGGTTTGTAAAGTCACTTTTTAGACATTAAATCAAGAGTGGAGTTGTTCCTCTTCACTTTAAGAAAGATGTTTTGCAGTCATTGCTTTCTCTATACCATAATTTATATGTCAATCATTATGTGCTGAAATTATATATTCCTATTAATAGGGGTATACTGCTAGAGATTGAATTATGTCATCTTTAAATTTATATGTTAAATTCCTAAATGCCAATGTTATTAAGTAGGGCCTAAAAGAAGGTGATTAATGTCAAATGAGGTCATAAGTTTGGGTCCCCCTCATTCAATAGGATTAGGGTTCTTATAAATAGAGACATCAGAGAGCTCACTCTCTTAAATCCTTGCAAGAGTACAGAGGAAAGGCTATGCAAGGATTGAGGGAGGAGACAGCTACCTGCAAGCCAGGAAGAGTCCTCCCCAGAAACCAAATGGACCAACACATAGATCTTGGATTTCCAGCCTCCAGAACTGTGAGAAAATAAATTTCTATTATTTAAGCCACCTGGTTTGTGGTTTTGTTATATCAACCTGAAGTGACTAATAATATATTTACTGAGTGGTTAATGAAAATGTATCCAATCACTGCACCTCACTTCTTCCCCTAAACCAGTTTCCCAAGCTCTTTTATTTAAACATTTACTGAGCATTTTTGATCCATCATGAATGGAATCTTTGTTGTGTGTTTTTTTCTGTATAATTGAGTAGTTAGAGCCAGTATAGAACACACTGTTGGTTATCACTCTGTACACTTCCTTTTTACTAAGATACCCAAAATTATTCTATTGTTTGCTCTCCTAAAACATACTTCTGTGATAAAAGTGTGTTTGTTTTAAACCCTATTATCCCCTTACTCCTAGTGTTTTGTTGATGAGCATGTAAAGCATTCTGATCAATGCAATGAAATGGTAAATGTGCTAGGCAGAAAAACTCTTCATTAAAAGGTTTCTTTTTGTTGAAGGGGGAAATGTGAATGAGTAGCCTATTGTCTGTGGATATAAAGTCTGGAACTGCTTTAGCTTCTTGCAAACATGTGATGAGCTCATTAGGTAGAAACTGATATATTGAGATAATATGGCAGAAAGATGAAAATAACCTAGACATCTGAGAATAATATTGAAACAAATTAAGGAGCGTAGCATGGGGTTTTCTTATGTCCAGGCTTCTTGCTAGACAAGATAATAAATCTTTTCTTGTTTAAGAAGCATTGAGTTGAATGTTGATAATTACATTATGATAGTTACATTTTAATTTACAGATAGAGTCAGAAATTAAAATCCCTTGACTTACACTTTCTGGGGTTGTCTTCAACATAATACTTTTGAAGGTAATTATAATTTGCTTATCTATTTAATAAATCCCTTCCACTCTACAGAGAAAAACAGATACTTTGAATTAACGATACTTCTATATTACTGTAAAATCAATGCATGAAAGTGTCTGTCATAGAACCTCTGGAAATATACAAGAAATAAAGAATAGTATAAGGGATGCTGTGAACTAGTAGTGGGAGTGTCGGAGGTAGAATGGAAACTTTTCATTTTATGCAATTTTATATTTTGTGTTTTTAGAAACTTGTAATACTTACTAAAATTAAATAATTTTAAATGTTTTAAGTCTGAGAAGGCTGTTAAAATCAGATATTTAAAGGAAATAAAAATGAAAATGTTACTGAAATGATAATGCCTTGATCTTATCAACAAAAGGCTAGTGTAATGAATGCCAATACGGGGGCATCATTAAAACCAGTTTAGCAGTTTTCCTCTTCAATTCATACCTGCTTTAAAATTTCTAATGTGGTAAGTAATAAATTTCTCTTAAATTTTCTGAATTTCTTTATTACTTATTGTTCTTCCTAAATATCTTCTTACAGAAACTTATATTCAGTGTATCCAAGAATCATAGTATATAAACACAGGAATACATGTTTTCAGTGCTTATTTAATATTGTACACTCAGAGTGGAAGAATAGTAACATAACAATGATGAAGTCATCAAATTCTATCTATACTGATAATTTTAATTCCAACTAGTCATGCTGAGGATTCTTTTGGTACCCAATTTGGTAACTAATCTAACTGGACTTTGTTAAAGGGTTGATAGTCATCTAGTTTTCTCATATGTTTTAAAAATCAATTATCTCAGTAATCCCATTAAACCACAACAAGAATTATGTTGCACTAAATTAATAAAATTAAGCATAATGCCTAGTGCTACCTGACCATAGTGAAGTTAACATGATCAAATTTCACTGATGGCAGTAATTTAGGCACTGTATCTAAATATACAATTAAAAATAAATGTGTTGTTAAGCCATTAAATCATCCTTCTTGTGGAAACTCGTACAATGGTAATAATCCAGAAAAAAAATGTATGGGAATCAAGAAGTTTTTAAGATATTCTTAATCATATAATATAAAAAAATAATAATTTAAGTATAAAAACATAGAGTGATTTAGGAAATAACATAATGACAGTATTGTACAACATACAACTGCCTATATGATGCAACTGACTATATGATGACACAGGGAAATGTTCATTATATAACATGAAATAATTCAAAATTATATTTCTTCTATGACTGTATACATAACTAGATACACACACTTACATCTTGGAAGGGAGAGGAAAGAAACAGGCAACAAGGAAAAATCTGGTGACATATTTACATTTTTATTATACTGTTATCTATATAAGAAGCCAATTATATATTGCTATATTTTTCATACTTATATTTTTATTCTTAATGAATAAGCTTTAGCTAATTTTTTCTAGTGAATCCTATTACTTTATGGTGTTGACATTAAGTAGATTAAAATGACCAATCCTTGGAAAGCATAGAATGAAAGAGACCCATGCAGCTAGTGGATTTTCATCAACCCACTCGCCTCCCACTCATTCTTATTATAGTACATAGCTGACGTTGCAACAAATAACTTCTCTATACTCTGCATTTTTCTTTCTTTAGAAGAATTGTTTTTGCCTCCCCCTTTGTCTTATCACTTATTGAATTCTCTTGTGTGTTTATGGTAAGAATCAGCAACAGTTTCCAAATCAAAAATTTTAGTGGTATTATGTTTTCTGAGACCTATTCAATTGAATTATCTTGTTGCAGACCATTTGTCATCTTGGGAAGATTTATAAGTCATTTTAAAAACTAACCATTTCAGGGAAGGCTTCAGGGTCCAAGAACCAGGAAGAGGTACAGAAAAGGGAGAGTCACAGTTAAGCAAGATTCTTCTAGAGGTATATACTGATTCCAAAGTTATACATGGGAGAAGGGACTGATAAGCTGATTTACCTGTGAGACTGACAAGAACTTTCAGTAGTCTTCAGTTTCGGGGGACAGATACTGTCTTCTGGGGTACATGTAGGTCTATAAATGCAGATTCAGGGTACACCGAATAGAACAGTTCTCAGTAAGACTTAAACCAGTTGTAAATTAGCTAAGTCTCTGGATTCTAGGCAAGATAGCTCCATATTCCTAGGCAGAAAAAATAGTAAATTCCCTCTGTGAGAAAAATAACATTATCCTGAGCCTGTATCACCTAAAATTTTCATTTTCATAAGAAATGTCTAAGATGAAAAAATAATTTACCAGCTACACTAGAAAACAAAAACATGTAATACAAACAACAACAAAAGAAAATGGAAACAGTTCTACTGAAAATCTGGGTGTTAGCATCATTAGACAGATATTTTAAATTATTAAAATTATAATATTTAATATATTAGACTATAATATGAAGAATTCCAGGTGTCATTTTAAAGCTTTGGAAAATCAAGTTAAAATCTAGAACTAAAAAATATAGTAATTAAAGTTAAGAATTAAACAGATGAATAAAATATATTAAGTGTACAAAAGAGAACTCAAAGATTAGAAAACAAAGTCATTAAAATAAATTAATCAAACTGAAGCAAAAAGAAAATATCATAGAGGTCATATAGCACATGGTGAAAAGAATGAACATTTGTTTAGTAAGTAAGGGCAAAATTGTCCAGAAATTGAAAGATTTCAAACCACAAATTCAGTAAGTGCTAGAAATACTTGCGGGGTTAATATGGATACATAGAATACCACACCGTGGCCCAGAATTGTGAAATCCTTGAAGACTACACAGAAATAATAAATTCAAGAGGCATGAAAATAATTACATTTACTCAACCTTATTAAGGTGACCCTTTAATAGAAATAAAATCAGGCAAGAGACAATGGAATAATGAATAGAAAACATGAAAAGGAAATGTTATTCATAGGCAAATGATTGTATATGTTGAAAAATATTCTCAGATAATCTATTAGAATTGATAAATGAATTCAATTAGGTATTTGTATAAAAATAAACAATATGTCTAAATACCATCAACAATAATTCAAAAATGAAATGTTAAAAAATAATGCAATTGAAATAATTCCAGTTTTCACTTTTACATGTAGGGATCTTGAACATCACCACCTGATCCCAACAAGAAGTAAAAAGCTAAACAGAGGGAAAAATCAACTATTCTAGAACCCACAAGCAGTGAGGACACAGGGTAGACTATTGTCCCCCTGATTGGAGACACAGGTGAATAGAGGAGTCATGGTCTAGTGGACCAGAGACTCATGAATGGCAACCACTCCGGGAATCAGTGCCAGGGCACAAAGGCTGAGATGTCACTGATGGACTGCTGGACGCTGAGAGTAGACAAGTTTGAGATTTAAAATCTTCAGGGGGCCCCAGTCATAGTGGGGCCCCACAATTTTGTGAGATTTACCTTCAGAGACTTGACCAGGTTCTTTCAATAATATACTGAGAAAAAAGCCCCTGTGCTTCCATCAGGCAAAAGGCAAAGGAAATGTGCCAGAACACTCTGCTCTTCTTAACAAGGCCTGACCTCAGGAGAAACTACTGAAACTGAGCTAACTTGCTGGGATATTATCATAACCTCACCTAACTGGGAAAAGGGAACTACCCAACTCCATCAGCTCTCACCATCCACATGGAAGAAAGGCAAGAGCCAAGTTCAGGCCATTCTAGGTATCTTCTCCCACCCGAGGGAGTGAAAAGAACAGAGAAATACTCCTAACGTTCATGGTGTAGAGGCATGGGCTCACTAAAAGACTGAAACCTCATCACAGAATGATAGAATGCTTCCCCTCCCCCACACCAAACCACCATAGCACTAAAGGCCTATACACAGCAATTCTTTTTGCCCAGTACTTCTGGATACCAAGAAGAAAATTACAAGGTAAACTGAAAGGCAAAAATCATAGTTTGAAGAGACAGAACAAGCATCAGAACCAGACATGGCAGGGATGTTGCAATTATTAGACTAGGACTTTGAAACAGCTATGTAACTATGCTATGGGCTCTAAAAGATAAGTAGCATGCAAGAACAAATGAGCAATGCAAGCAGAAAGATGGAAACCCTAAGAATGAATCAAAAAGAAATACTAGAGATCAAAAACACCATAACAGACACAAAGAATGCTTAGGTGGCCTTACGACTTTGACTGGACATGTCTATAGAGAGGATTTTTGAGGCTCAAGCCATCTCTATAGAAAGTTTGAAATTGAGAAACAAAGAGAATAAAGACCAGAAAAACAAACCAAAACAAAGTATCAGAGGACTGTGTGCCAACTACAAAATGTGCAACATGTGTGTAATGGGAATACCAGAGGAAGAAGAGATTGAGAGAGCAAGAGAAGAAATATTTGAAACAATAATGATGGAGAATTCCCCCAAACTAATGTTGGACACCAAACCTCAGATCCAGGCAACTCAGACAACAACGAGCAAGATATATTTTTAAAATACATTAATTTAAATTAATTAAAAATTAAAACAAAACAATCTAGGCATATCTTTTCAAACTACAGAAATTAAAGATAAAGAAAATATCTTTGGATAGAAATCAGAGGAAAAAGACACTTTATGTATGGAAAAAAATGGTAATTACATTTGATGACTGCTCAGAAACCCTGCAAGCAAGAATAGAAATAAATATTTCACTATTGAGAGCAAAAATCACCAATCTATAATTTTGGAGCTTTAGAAATTATCCTTCAAAAGCACAGGGGAAATACTTTCTCAAGCAAAATTTGAGAGAATTTGTTCTCAGTAGACATGACTTGAAAAAAAAAGTTAAAAAGTTATTTAGAGAGAAGGAAAAGAACAGGTCAGAAATTTGGATCTACATAAAGAAAGTAAGGGCATCAAAAAAGAAATAAGTGAAATTTCCACCCACAGATGTGCTCTTCTGTGATTCAAGATCCCATGGAAAAAAGCGCAAGTTGTGACTCATCTCTTTCATGTGTACATCCCAACTCTACTGCTGCTGTCACTCTGGTCTTTTGTCGCCACACAAAATTATTGAAAGGAAACAAAAGCAGAGATGTTGGGTGCAGATTCTAAAGACGATTTCTCACAGGACAGAAACCAAAGGGAAACTCCTAGGGGATGCTAATTGTAAACTGGATACTACAATTTACACAAGTGTCAATATTGAATAGCCCTTTTGAATAAAACTTAAATACTGTTCCCCAAATTTAATGCCTTTTCAAGCATTGGAAATATCAAAACTTTACAAATATCTGAAAGATGGCTTTTTATCACAGATATATAGGGCATGATGTTGTATAAGGCGTCATCAGTGGAAGTGCTGTAGTTAGAAATACAAAGGGTCAAATTTATTTTTTGTAATTTAGCTGTGTATCTTCTATGAGATGGGCTAGCTGTCACTGAAACACCTATATTGAAAACCAAAGCCATTTCCTGTGTCCAGAAGAAACACGGTCTAGTTTGATAATTAGAAAACAAAAGCTGATGGAAACATAACTTTAAGGCTTGGTTTCTTTTTATTCTAAGATAAAATTATAGACACCCATCAAAATATGAGGGGGGGACCCTCCAAAATGGAATAACCTTCTGAAGGGCAGGCCCCTTACAGGACAGGCTTTCCTGCTAGGTGAGTGTTCTAGGAACCCATCTGTATCAGCCAGTGTACCACCTGATGTTGTTGTGAGAGGCTGCATTTGGCTTCAGTGAATTTTTTTTTGAAGACTCTTTCACTCATTTGCCTATTTCTTAAAGTGTGATTTATGAGTGCACCTGCCCACACGGTGCTTGGTGTTGAGCAGTTTTTGACCAAAAAACAGCATGACCCCTGTACCCTACCCTCCCTATTCACCCGATCTCACCTCAAGCAACTTTTTATTTGGTTTCCCCCAAAAAAAGTCCTCAAAGGAAAATGTTTTGTTGATGTGGAAGAGATGAAACAAACAAACAAACAAACAGCAGAAGCACTAAAAGGCATTAAAATCGATGAGTTCAAAAAGTGTTTTTGAGCCGTGGGAAAAAAAATGTCTCAATAGGTGTATTGCATCAAATAGAGAGTACTTTGAAGGTGACTGAAGTTTAAACATATAAGAATAAATACACATTTTTTAATAAATAAATTCAGGGGGTTTGGGGTCCCCTTCATATTATCATCTTTATATTTGAAAAGGGACTCATTTTTCTTTCTTTTTTTTTTAATCCTCACCTGAGGATATGTTTGTTGATTTTAGAGTGAGAGGAAACTGGGAGAGGGAGAAAGAAAGAAAGACAGGGGGAGAGAAAAACAATTTGAGACAGAAACATTGATCAATTTCCTCCCATTCATAACCTGACTGGGGATTGAGCCTGCTACCTAGGTACGTGTCCTGACCCAAACTGAACCCACAACCTTTCAGTTAACAGGATGACAATCCCAGCAGATGAACCACCTGGTCAGGGCTCATTTTTTATTTTCCAGAAATAATTATTGTAGTAAAAGTTAAACATACAATTAAAATAAATAATTTTACTTTTAGTTCTTCTCTCTTCTCCCCTCTCAAAAACTTTTGTTCGATATGTATTTTGTTTATGAATATATCGGTGCCTTTATCAGTTTCCTAATGTAATGTCTTTGTTTTTAGTCCATGTACTGTGGAGTTACATAAACTAGTCAGTTTGAGTAAAAGCCAACTCTTACTGCCACACTTATTTTGCAATATATTAAAAGCAGTAGCATGATGAGGACAAAAATATGAATGTTACTTTAAAAATTGAGCCTTTCTATTTGTTAAAGGTCTTGGTCACAGAAAAGTAATCTTAGACTGAGATCAAGTGGCAAGCATTAAAGTACAGAAGTTATAATAAAAAATTAAGTCACTGGGAGAAAAATTCCCAATGATTTAATTCAAATTCCCATTTGTATCTATCAGCCACACTATTTTTGTAACTCAGTTTCCGGGTTCTTAAAAGACCCAAAAGATAATTTACTATTACAAATTCGCAGATGTTGTTTTCTTCATGATCCAAAGAAGTCATATCTGTCATTCCATACATTTTGTTCCTGAAGTCCTAGCAGAAAATATGGACTCTATTAAAAGAACTACAAAAATAATTTTATTGAAATATTTTAAGGCAACCTGAAAAATCTATGAATATAATTCCCTCATTTCATTAAATTCATGTACAACTTTAGTATTGTTAACACTGAGGATATAACTCAGCCACTAAGGGTCAAAAACATGGAATAGTTTAATACAAGAGTAAAGTTTACACTGGGTTCAAAAAAAAAAAAAACTGAGTGTAGTACATTTTGGACTGTAGAGCCACAATTGATAATGCCAAGCCTTAAGCTTAAATATGATATCTTGAGTACATATTAATCTTAAAGCAATTATTTAAAAAATTAGAACACCAGACATAAAAGCTGGTGACCTAAGATGTTTGCAAAGCATTTTTATTTCTTTAAATTCTGTGCTCTGTTTCTCCTGTGACCTTACATGAAAAATAAAGATGTTCTCCTATTCAGGCATTTCTAAACTTTTTGGACCACTGATCCTTTTGAGAATATAGGGGGGGGGGAATGCACATGTACACATATCTACAAAATTTTGCATACAGTTTAAGGAGTTCATATGTATGTACCCCACCAGAGGCCACCTGGACTCTGTGAGGTTTCATGCACACAAGCTAAGAACCCCTGGCCTGAAACAATGTAAGTTCTGCTTCAAGCGTTTTCTAAACCTCCTGCCATCACTGTCAAAGGCCTTTTGGAATAAGCAGCACCCAGTAGGTGCTCACCAAATGTGAATGGTTGATGATAATAAACATCTGTTTCCTCCACTTACATATGTAATAACTTGAAATTATTTATCTCATGAGTGCTCTGTCTGAACTATTTAGTATGATCTCCTATTTCTTGTGATATTGAGGGCAAAGCAATATTAGAGGTTAAGTCAAATTTTCAATAAGTAGGAATTAACAAGGTCTAAAGTAGCTCTAAGTTCATGAGAAAAGCAGGATGTCCCAGTTCTGCAGAACTTAGTTCTACAGTCTCAAAGGCTCAGAAGACCAATGAATCAGGCAGCAGAAAGCAAAAATCATCTGCAATTACACTGGGATCTGTTTACAATTAGAAAGGATGCCCTTCTGGGTGTGGTGGCAGTGACCAACTGTTACCATTATCCATGTCTCCCCTCCTCTAGACAGAAGACAAACATCTCCAACCTGCTTACAATTAGGGTAATGCAACTAGTTCCAGTGGATAGAATACAAACAAGTCACAAGTGTCACTTGGCTAAGGCATTGAAAAGCCCATGATCTACTGCCCTGCTTTCTCAAACCGTGACAGCAAACCCGGAAACTACATGTTTATACTGCAAAACCACATGAAAGAATATTTTAAAAATCACTTGGAAGGGAGCTCCCCTGGAGAAACTAACTTAGGCCATTAATATTTCAGGTCTTATTTGATAGTTAAAAATGACTTCCCTTAGTCTAACAACGCAGGCCAGATGACATTTTTTATCACCTTATTTAAAATGTAATGGGAAACAGAAATGTAAAATCAAATGATAGAAATTGGTCAAAAGATTTTGAACAACTTTTTGACAACCCCACAGTTTGCAAAGTATATTTAGATACACTGATGTTGCTTCAAGCACTCTGTGTAACAGTAGGTAATGTTTTTCAGAGTGAACACGGAACCCAAGGTGGCCCTTCACTGCTCGTGTCTAGGGTTATTATGGGAGCTGGGTGTGGAATTTGCTTACCAACAATCACAGCTGAACATTTACCACAAATTTTAAGGCCATCTAACTCATAAACTGTAACAATGAATTCTAATATAACTGGTAAGATGTTATGTGTGGTTGGTGAGAAAATCTCCACAAACAAGGAAAATTTTGATGACTTTTAAATAAAGTGAAAAGCTGTTCTCTTCTTTCAGTAGACTATAAAGATGTACGTACACAGGGAGAGAGAGTGCGTTCCAGAACAAAAGAATATAAATGACTTACCCTTATTTGGTGCTAATAGACAGACATCCTACAGAACAAATCTGCAGCTACCTCTGGCAAATGTTCCTTAAAATGTTCCTTAAAATAAACAATTGTATTTAAATGACCACTGTTTTTATTAGTAGGAAACATTGCTAATCACAAATGCCAAAAGATTTATACCCCAAATTGTAAGATGTATAGATTTTTCCAGAATCCTTCCTAAATCAATCACTTAGTTGTCACAGCTGTCTTGAAGCCAAAGTAACTTTTAGATCAATGCTCAGCATACCTTCTGTTATATTAAGTGTTATGCACATCCAGCAAGAAGAAGGCTTAACACCCTTTATAAGCCGGATAATAAAGGCTGTAATTGCTAAGAGAACACTTGCATTGACCTAATGTTGAGCTCATAAACACCTACACATTGATTGTCTCAATTGCTCTTAGATGAATCTCAGAGTGTGGCAGACCATTTTTTAGTGCAAACTGGCATTCAATTATGGTCTTCATTTAATTAACTACTGTATTCACAAGGTCAATTTTTTTCTCTGTACACAAGCTATTACATCGTCTTTATCCAAAGGAGACAAAGCAGTGTCCCTGCCTTTCTGTCACTAGAGAATAAAATCAGATTAGCATCTTGTGTTAACGACCCTTATAGATAAAGAGGCATTGTTCAGCTAAATGGGAATATAGAGCAATATTCTCATCACAGAGCAATATACTTTGAAAGCTAGAATATCATTTGAGAGAAATTAATTCATCTCCATGGTATATTGGGAAAAGGAATAGATGGCAATTCTTCTACCACTCAATAAGGAAGCAAAGGCACAAAGATCGGTGGGCCCAGGTGACAGAACAAATGAGCACAAGCCTCACACAACTATGGTTGTCACAATCATTCTATTTTAACCCAAATAAAACAAGCTCTCGTAAGTTTAGGTTTAAGGCAATCTCAAAATTTTTCAAATGTTATGAGAGCACATAAACTCATATCAAACACCATGACCTTACACACACACACACACACACACACACACACACTTAACACTCAAAGCATTGAAGAACAGTATGAAAAACTCATTGGACTGGAATCCCCTTTCTTTCTTCAAAATTACTTCTCAGAGCAGATGCTCATATCTCTTGCTTTCTTTCCTCTTTCTCCTGTGTCTCAAAAATCTCTCCTTATATCAACTAAACTATTATTCTTTCCACACATCCCAGCCCAATGCCTGTGCTGGATGCCTTCCCCACTCTTAAGTTCTTTTCTTTCAGGTGTTTCCATTTGTTTCTGGGCACACTAGCCTTCTTGGTTTCCCTAATTCCACATCCACACTCGCACCATTAATAAACAAAATCTAGTTAGGGAAATAACTAATTTGTTTAGAAGTTAACTGTATGTGAGGAATTGGCTAGGAGAGGGATGAAATTAATGTGAAATCATATATTTTAATATAGATTTCATTGTCACATCTGTATAAATGCACACATACGACTCCTTTATTTCACCAAATTTATGACTAAAGATCAAGTTCTCATGAGGTGGTTTCACTTGAGTCAATATTTTTCTCTTGAGCCACTAATTTTACCTCTCATTTACCTCTGAATACTTTGTATCTTGAAAAGTTTAGTCAAATCCATTCTGCTGGAAGTTTTCTATTTCAAATATCTTCAAATCCAAAAGTACCAACCCCCAAAATCTCAAAAGTATAATCAACTAAGGTAATATTTGTGTAACTTAGAGAGGACTTGAACAGGAATAAGCTAAACCTGTCCACAGAAAATGTCTAGCACTTGTTAAAGTCAGATTTTGCCTCCTTTACATATTAGTCATTTATAAAATGGAGGAGATAATAACTGTTCTATCACTGTAAAAGTCACAACTAAATATTATATAAATAAAATCCCTTGAGAATTAAAAAGTTTCAATCCAATGAAAGATCTTTATATTGTCCTTCATCACTCAGCCAGATGATATTAAATGAAATTCCTTGAAAACAGGTCCTTCCATTGTTTTCCAGGTGTCCTTTTATGCATATTTTTGGTATTCGCTCAAACATTCATTATCATTTAAACTAGTGGGTAAAGAATTAAGAGAACGGAATTTTGAATTATGTTAAATTCAAATTCTTGGTTCTACTATTTTCTACCCATAAGACTAAGGGGATGTCATTTAACCCCTTAATGCTTCACACCTGCATGTATAAACTGAAGATAAAACTAGTACCTAACTTAAGGTCTTGCTGTGATAATTTAATGTGTTCAAATGTGTAGTATAATCCTGGTGGTACATTAAAATGTTATAAAAATTACTTGAAGGAATAAATAGAATATTTTCATCATGTGGTATTCTATGTCAAGAGCCTGTGAAAAAAGTCAAAAACTTCATATTACTGAAAATAGGACTTAAAATTGCTAATTTAAACTTCATGCATTTGCAAATAAGATATTTCCAAATATACCCATGTAATTTTTATTATTAATTATATTTCACTATATATTATGAGTACCATTTAGTGAAAGAAACTCAGTATGGGACAGATAGGCTGGGGTTTAAGTTAGTTTACATTTAAATAAGTTATCTAATATCTCTGAATTTTGTTTTTCAGCATTTGCAAAATATTAATAATTCTTAGTATTTTTGTGAGGTTCAATATGAACCTCTTTATACTTTCCCAGGCAAATAGGTTATAAGAAACAGCATAGCAGGTACCTTCTCCTTTTGATGAGGTGTGTCTGTGTTCTTTCTAATCAAGTTCATTACATGTCAGGTCCCTAGAGACTTCAGACTCAACTTCTCGATTTCGACCAAGAAACCATTATCAGGTTTTAAGAAATTCATATTCTTAAGAAATAATACTTTAAAGAAGTAGTTTATAAAGTGTGGCCCTGGACCCCTATGGGTTCAGCATTATTTCTGTAAAACCATATGTACAGTAATCCTGGTCTGCTGATTATATAAATCAGCATTAACCATAGATAAATAATGAAAAACACTCAAGTATTAACAGCATACAGAATCATTTAAAAACATGTCTTTTCCTTGAAAGCCTGACACCACTAGTCAAAGGACACTCAGACTAAAGCCTTTTAAAGTTATTTTAAATTGCTGATTCAAAGCAGGGCTCTTATTTTAACTGTCCATTTTCTCTCACACCCTGGTTATTTTTATAGTTTCCTCTTTATGCTGTTTTATAGTGTGACTGCTCATGCATATTTGTTCCAGGGCTCTATTTCTAATACACATAGAATCATGCCCTCTCAGAGTTGAAAAGGACCTTAAAGTCATCCAGCTCAGCCATCCATCAAATGCATGAATTATCCCTACTTACGTCTACTACCACTCTCATGGCTCCTTAAATATACCCTGGACATTAGCCCCACAGCCAAACATTAACTCTGACTCTAAGTGGAATTCTTAATTCATCAGCACTTTTAAAACTTTCCACTTGTAACAAAAATCTCAATTAAGTGTATTTAACCGTTACTTTCCAAGATGACTGATTCTCCATAATATGTATTGAGTTAGCTCATCATCAGTACCCAAGTCATTCACATGTACTAAATTAGATGCTCAGGGAGCTATATTAACTCTTTCAGACCAGTAGGGCATTTAGTGCACTAAGTGCAGAAACTATCGTAAAGCATTATGCACCAGATAGAGGCATGAATAGGAGATAGCTTCGTGAGAAGTAAAATATAAACAGCCAGAAATAAGTGACCTTTATAAGACTGGTACTTTTTAGTACATGTTAGATACAAAATGAAACATTACTAAGTACTGTGAGCCACCATTTAAATGATTTCATCAGAAATTTAAAACTATGTAGGCATTCACTCTTTGAAGCATCGCATTAAGAAAGAGTTGCATTGCCTGTTAGAGAGAGATTATAATAATGACAGTCATTAAAATAACTGTCCAGTCAGACACAAAATGATAGGCATTAAATTTGTGTTGATTAATTGTTAACTGCCTTTTTAAGTTTTATAGAGATACCAAATGAAAAGTACTGAATGTAAATTTTTTCCTACTTCCTCTTCTCTTTCTCCTTTTTCTCCTCTTTAAGAATCAGGTATAAAGGACCCATGGACAAAGACAAGGAGGGTGGGGATTGAATGTGGGAGGTGGGGGTGGGTAGGGCAGAGGAGAGTAATGGGGGAAAATGGTGACAACTGTAATTACACAAAAATAAAAAAATTAAAATTAAAAAAATCATATGCTATTCATGAAGCATTACAAATGATGTTAAAATAATGTATCATTAAAGTAGTCATACTTATATAGAATAGACCTTTACCAATAATTTTGGACATAAAAATAAGGAAAATTTTTTTCACAAAACCTTTTCCTCTCCTTTCACATTCATTGCTCTTAGAAATTGAGTGTATTCTACATGAGATGCTAATAGGCCCCCAAAATTAATTGAAATATAATATTTATAATAAAAACTGCATAAATTTGACTCTCCTTGTTTCTGAGAAACAAACTGATTTCTACCTTCTTTAAATACCCCACACAGCATTCACTTATTCAGATAGGTTCAGTATCATGATAGAGGAGATAAATTATAGTAGTTCTATGAAATGCAACACATGTGCAAGTTCTCACAGAATTTATCGATAAAATACCTTGTATTAGTTTTTTTTTTATTTTGCCATTACAAATTCTTGTAGAGTTTATGTCTTAATAGCCCTCACCAACAAGTTCCAGACACTGGCAAATGTTAAAAAAAAAAAAGACTCATCACGTGTTTCATAACTCTCAAGTTCTATAGACTCACTCCAAAGAACAACAACAACAAAAACTACAACTGTGGTCCTATGTCCTAGGAAAAAAACCAAGACTCTCGGCTCCTTGATGACATCCATAATAAGGAATGACCTAGCAAAAAAGTGGCTTTGTATTGTCAAATCAAAGCTCTGTGGCTCTACACACTCTTGAATCTGAAACCTGCTCATTCATCTTACTTCAGAAGTATTGTACTCTTTTCTAAGTTTCCTATGTTTTTTTTTTTAGTTTATTTTGGCAAGAACACCTGTCTACCATGAATATCTTCAAAGGGGAAATGTGTGTTTTAATTTTTGTAAATAACTTTGTACCATTGATCTCGGTTTATTTCTCACCATTTTCCCCATAGGATTTTTAAAATATTTATTAATGATGCCTCAGGTTTAGTATTACAAAATAATACTTTGGACTACTGTATACTAGTTCATATATGTATCTATCCTTTACCATATCTCTTTATGAATCAATTTTAGATATTTTCTGTGTCTTAAGCCAAGGGTATAATTGCTGGTTTATCAACAATATTTATAAGCATACTCTTATTCTCATTATTTTCTAGGACCATTATTGACTTTGATATTGCTCTTATATCTAGCAAACTTGCTGTAAATTTGTATTAGTTCTATTGTTTTCTGGTACAGTGACTGTTCTATGTTGAAGCTCATTTTACCCACAGACACTGAAAAGTATTGCCTTTCCCTCTCAATTTCATACACTTACTGGTTATTTAATTTATCTGGTAAATTAGGGCCTTCAACTACTTTCATTTATGAACTAGAAGTAATACCAAGTATTCTTTTTTGTTGCCAAATGAATTAGCATATTCCCCTTAAAGTATGATAGTTAATATTAGCTAGTAAGTTCAGATAGGCTTTATTAAACTAAGGAGTTGTTCTATTTCTAATATTATGAGAGTTTTATCATGACTATGATTAATTTTGTCTTTTCTGTATCACTTAACATAATCATTTGATTTTGTTTCTCTTTCAGCCCATCATTAGTCTAGATTATATCTACAGACTGATATTAAAACATCCTCAATTCTACTTGATCATTATTATTTTCATTGCACTGTTGTTTATACTTGTCTATATTTATTTAAGATTTCTAAAGGAAACAAAATATTTTTATAGGTAAAATGGCCCTATAACTGTTATACTGACTTCATCTGGTTTTAAAATATAGTTGATTAGATTCAAATTGACTTAGTAGCATTTTCTTACCTCTCTATATTCTGAAATTGCATATATTAAATAGAGGTTATCTTGAATGTTGATAGTTTGGTAGAATGTACTGTCAGCCTATCAGAATTTGAGGTAATTTGGTTGGAGATATTTTTATTACTTCAATTTCTTATAGGATTTTTAAAAAATATTATTCATTTAATAATTTGTCTTAAAGCTTAATAGAAACTATTTGGCTAGGTTTTCCTTGGTCAACTTCCTCCACAGTATATAAATTGAATTTTTACCTCAAAAACTTTTAGCTTAGAATTAGAAAATATTTTGTACTCTATTTGCTTTTCCTTGAGACACCTGAAATATCACAAAAGATCCCTTTAACTAAAACTACTAAGAGCCAACTCTTCAATATTTTTGTTTTTTCTTTGTTCTGTTTCCTTAACACTGAGAAGTAAGTTCTTATTTTCTTTCCTTTGTCACAACTTTCATTTCTTCAACACGGGGTCAGTCTGTTTCTCAAGAACTGGGAAGGACAGCCTGGAAGCGAATACCGCAGCCTGTGCTCTGGAATGCTGGTGCAGAACAAAACAAAGCAAAAAGGCTCATGTAATTTCTGTGCTCTGGGACAAGGAGGGAGCATGTGTGCTCCCAGCATCCCAGCCTGCCTACCACTGACGGCACTCACCTGGCCACACTGAAATTCTGTCTACTTCTGTCAGAACTGTCATGGAGAAAAATGAGGCACTTCAAGATTTCGTTTCATTTGTTTGTTTCTTTGCTTGTCTAGGCACTTTGTTTGCTTTGTTACTGGTTGATTTTCACCTCAGGCAGGGAGGCAAGTTAAGTCCTACTGGTGACTGGCTGCTTTTATCTTGGCTCTCACCCCTAATCAAGGAGCAGGAATTCATAGATCTGGAGAGAGTTGATGAATTCTGATAGCTGCATCCCCCAGGATCTGCAGTTTGCCTGTCTTGGCTTTTTATTTTTTCTCCAGGCACTTATATGGATATGAGCAGAGTGAGAACAATAGGCCAGGTACAGACAGTCATCAAAGCAGCGAGCCCTGGCGAGACTGGCAAAACTGAGAAAACAGGACACAATCCCCCAGGGTAACCTTTCCTCCCCTAGCGTATCAATTGTAACATCGATTAGATCCCCTGACCTTTCCTATTGATGATCATTTGGTTAAGACCCTTCCCTGACCTCCCCTCCCCTGGTGTGTTACTAATTGTGAGCATTAGACCCCCTTAGAGGGGGGACAATAAAAAGGGGATAAAGAATAGCCCTTAAGCATTAAGCCCCCAGGGCAATTAGGTTCTGACTCATATAAAACACATCTAGGCCTCAGTTGTGTTTCAGTTCCAGGCCCAGAAAAAAGCAACAAAAAACAGGCAAGTGAAGCCATGGCTGACATTAGCACCAGCTGGATTGACTAATAACCCTGCTCTGGTGCCCACCAAGTGGTAGAGATTATGACCCTGGAAAGACACACCTGAAAAGCTGATGAATAGTCTGTTGGGATCCTCCCCAGAGATTCCAGATAAATACCCTCAGGCTGAAGGACCAAAAGGTGTGGGTATGTTCCCTCTCTGTAGGGTGTGTTTTCCACAGGGGTGTTTTCTTCATCTCTCTCTTTTTCCTAAGCTCCAGGGGCTCTTCTTTGCTTTGTAACTTGTTTCCTGAGCCCATTTCTTCTACCATTGTGACTTTTTAAGTAAAACTTATAGTTAAAACTTCTCTTATAGTTTGAGTCTTGGCTCTGAATTCTTTCTTAGCCAGGACTCAAGAACTGAGGTTGCTGAACCAGGGTCTGGTCTGAGTCCACTGGTCTAACACCTAGGGCTGTTACTGCCACCAACATGGGGAAATTGAAATGACAGAGAATCAGCTGTGACCAAGATATTGTTGTTTTAAATATTTTAAATGTGTTTTCTTTGAAAATAGTTACTACAGTCCTAGGTAAAGTCAAATGACACAATAAAATCAAAAAATATCATAAAAAACCATCCATGAAATGAAGTTTTGCTTCCATACATATCCCTCACCCTCATCATATACTGATGCTGCTAGTAGTTGTATAATTCCAGAGACAGACTCTGTAGATACTTTGACTCACAACTCTTAGTATAATATTCTCAGTTATACTTTTTTCTACTTGTATTTTTTCTACTTACTGCATCAGGTCACCCTTCATATCTGTAAAACTGACCCACTTTTTCATAATTTTTTAATCCTCACTCAAGGATATATTTATTGATGTTAGAAAAAGAGGAAGGGGAGAGACAATCATTGATGTGAGAGAGAAATATCGATCGTTTGCCTCCAGTATATGCCCTCACCAGGGATTGAACCTGCAATCAAAGTATGCACCTCGACTGGGAATTAAACCTGCAGACTTTTGTTGTACAGGATGAAGCTCCAAACAGCTGAGCCACCCAGTCAGGGGTGACACATTTGTTAGGCAAATGGTATGTATCTAATTAGCTGAATGTTCCATAATTTATTTAACCAGTATTTTACCAATGGGCATTTGTTTCAAACTTACAAATATACTGCAATGAATATTATTGTATAAACTATTTGTGCATATGTAAAATTGTATTTCTAGTATAAATTCCCTGGAGATTTGAGGGATCAAGTGCTGTATAAATTATGATAGTTAATAGCCAAGTTTTTCCATGAGTATTTTTTCAATTTACACTTCCCCAACTAAGTATCTCTGAGAGCCCTGTTTTCCCTAAGCACTTGCAGCAAACAAGGGCAGTATCATCTAATGCACAGATATCTGCCAGTTTGATAAAAAATAATTTAATTTCTATTTTTCTTAATTTGATGGAAAATGTTTTACATCAGATTTATTAAGGCATAATTTGCAATGCACACTTTAGGTTTTGTGATAATGTTCTATGGTTTCCACATATATATAAGGCTGTGCAATCGCCACTGCTATCAAGATATGAAACATTTCTATTACTCCAAAAAGTTCCTGTGTGCCACTTTGCAGTCACTGCCCTCCCCATCACCAGTCCCTGGAAACCAGGGACCTGATTTTGGTCCCTATAATTTTGTCTCTTCCAGAATGTCATAAATTGAACCATATGATAGGCAGCCTTTTATGCTCAGTGTCTTTCATTTAGCATGATTCTTTTGCCATTGCATGTGTCAGTTGATTTTTGCTTTTTTACTGTATGATGCACCACAATCTTTATCCATTTCATAACCAGTTGATGGGCATTTCAATGTTTTTGTTTATATACAGATATTTGGATAGATAGATCCATTTTCCTTTGGCTGACTACCTAATAGAATGATTGCTGGGTTTAATTATAAGATATGGTTAATTTTCAAAGAAAATGCCAAAATGTTTTCAGTGGTTCTAGTATTTTTTATGCCCACTAGCAATTCAAATTCCAATTGCTACTAATTGTTGCCAGCACTTGGTATAGTCAGTTTTACTTGTTAAGGCTTTTCTAATAGGTGTAATGGCATCTCTGGTGGTTTCAATTTGTATTACACTAACACAATGACAAATGGTATTATGCAAGTTTTCATGTTTATTTACCATCTTTCTCTGTTTTCATGAATACATGAAATGTATTCATGTGTGCTAATGTTCAAATCATTCACCCTTTTCCTATTCATTATTTGTTTCTTACTATTCAGGTGATATTTGTTTTTTTTTAATATTTTCCAGATACAAGTCTTATATCAGTTATGTGTTTTTCAAATATTTTATGTTTTATCCTCTTCTTCAGAATATAGAATTGAATACATTCAAAATTAGTTTTACCTTGTTATTCATGTCTTTTATATTTTTATTTACTTTTTGTCTATTTACATTGTTGTACATTGAGAGAAGTGAATCAAATTCTTTTCATATTAGCAAGTTATATTATGTATTACTGAATATATTGTTTCTTCTAATACATAGTTTACATTTTTATAATCTACCATGTTCTTCTGGTCACATATATTACTATTTTTCTCTGTTCATAATAGCAAACAAAAAATATTTCATAAATATCAAATGGTCCTTTAAGAGATTATATTTTCAATTTGACCCTTGCAAAACCATAGAGTATTATTAGATTTGGAAGCAACATCAATCCAACTGCCTTTCTAGTGAAAGAATTACTTCTACATCATCCTTGACAAATACACATATGGCCCTTGATTGAATGCGCCCTCTAGGACAAATGACTCACCATTCTGAGACAGCCCATTTTTAACGTTGGGGAGTTCTAACATTGATCACCTATTTTAATCTATTAAGACAAATTCTGCTTCCACGTGAGGCAGAATTCCACGTGAGGCAGGATGTGAGGCTGAAAAATTATTTCAGCCTCACATCCTAGGTGTTGTTCAAATCAACAAACACGTGTGTTTCCTATCACATGTTCAAATAACTAGTTCAGATGTTCCCACTTTCTTTAATTCTTCACAAGTATTGATAGCCTGATCTTAACTGTTCCAAAAATCAGCTTCTATACAATCTAATTTGTCAACATTCTTTTTACATATAACATTCAATAAATTCAATGTTGCAAATATATCATCCCCAGTGAAGAACAATGTGATAGTCATTATATCAGCTAATATACACATCATGTGTGCTAGTACAATCTGAAAAATCTTTGTGGCTTTTTTAGTAGCTAATTTTTAAAAGGAGCTCCAATCTTTTTGAACATATCAGAAAAAAATGAAACCTATAAATAATTATAAAATTACCATATTTTGCCATCTATAAAAATTTGAGACAAATAGGAAACAACTTTAAACCACTTTCTGTGACTTGGCCATTTCACTAATCCATTCATTTAGTTAATCATTCAGTAACTGTTTTTTGAGAGCACACCCTATGACAAGCTCTATTTCTTCCTTTGAGAGACCTGATCTTGTCCAACATGCACTCAAATAGGAGCATCAAACTTTAAGTCAACAATAGGGTTCATGGCAAGGGTTGACATTTTATTTAAAAATATATAATTTTGTATTATTAAAAAAGCTTATATAAATTTATTGTAGAAAAATGTGTTCAATTTAGAGAAATAGAAATAAGAATTGCCCATAATTTTACCACCCAAAGATGATCATTTCAAACATAGTAGTTTTTTATTCATGTACATATGTATTAATGTATAAAATAATTGTGATATTACATATATACTTTCATACTCCTTTTTAAAATCAGAATAACAAAAGTACAGGTCTGTGGTCAAAGTGTTGAGGTTTCAGCGCTATCTCTGTCCTGTTCTACTGAGCATTTGACAGGAAGTGAGCCCAGCTGGAGGGCCACCTCCCCACTGCTGCATCTGGAAGGAGCAGTAACTTAATCCTTTCCATTGACCCAGAGCCCAGAGTCAGCCCTTCTATTCAAAGAGGCTAACTGTGAAAACTAACTGGAAAATTGCTTAGGACACACCAGCAACCCACACTCATCTCTCTCATTTTTATTTATATGTAAACTAAAAAGAGGTTATCTCCATACTGCTTTCTACAGTGACTGCACAAATCTGCATGCCCACGGACAGTGAAAAAGGGCCCCCTTTCTCCACATCTTCACCAGTACTTTTTGTTTCTAGATTTAATGATGATAGCCATTCTGACAGATGTGAGATGAAGCAGTATGGAGATTGTATTTGGCTGTGTATAAAGTGCACATTTTGCCCAAATTTTTGAGGAAAAAATAAGGATGCATATTGTACATGGGTAGTAACAATTCTGAATCTATAAATGTTTTTAATTCTTTTATTTAAGTTTATGCATGAAAACTGTAACACTAGAAAGCAATAACAATATCTATATGAAAATAATACCCTGGAATACAATAATAGGTTTTGTTTCTAAATATAAATAAATAAATAATTGAATTAAAAAATTAAAATGAAAGATTTTTTTCCTGAAAGTATGGGCCAAAAACATGGGTGTGCATTATACATGGCAAAATACAGGTGTGTTAATTCACTTTCTCTTTACCTAACAATTTGTGAGGAAGATAATTATTGCATTAAGTACAATAGATTACATAGATAAACTTACTGAAAGATAAAGTTCAGACAGGACCAGATTGAGAGCAGAAATGCTCTCAGTTCCAGCAGAGCCCGGAAAGTTTCCAAGTAGAGAATCACTGCCTGAGGGAGAATAACGACTTGGGCAAACTTAGGAACCTGGGTGAACTTAAGCACTTTGACACTTGTCGACAATCCCACGTATGAAGTTTCAGGAAATAATCCCAGCTGCCACTTACCAGGGATGATTTTTAATGGAGGCACTGTCACAGTGTGTTCATAAGATCGTCACTGAGAAAAGCTAAGAGCCAACAGTCCCCTAACAAGTTACAGTCCCTAAAGAAAGAAAAGGAAACTTACGGAGAAAAGCCGCTTTTCTATTGTCAACTATGTGAACATATTGAATCTATGCAATGAGAGCCTCCTGGCATTAGTAAAGAACACATTCAGATGAGAATCACAATTGACAAAACAAAAACAAGAAATAGGCAGCAAACTGATTATTGAATACTGCAAAATTCAAATTATTTATTTGGAGAGTTGGCTCAAAATAATATGCCAGAACTTGGAAAAATCTTTTATGAGGGAGAGTGAGATGATGAGAAAATTTATGTGAAGAGATATTATTAAAATGGAATTTAAGCCCTTTGCTCTTGGATATGTAATGTCTGAACATTTCAGCAGTTTCTAATTTCTTAATCATATAGGATTACAACAGATTTTAGGTGGATCCTAATATCTATATTTTTAAGTTGAATATTTAAGGCTACATTTCAGATTATTTTCATCTATCTTTATATATCTATCACCTATTTATTTTTCTACCTTAAACTCATAGATATTTTGTGAACAAAGGAGGTAATTATAAGAAAGAAGAAGTTGTAGAAGCAGAAATACTTACAATATTTATTCTTTTCAGATAGCTGGTAAATAATTACCAGCAGAAGTTGTAGAAGCAGAAATATTTACAATATTTATTCTTTTCAGATAGCTGGTAAATAATTCTGGAGGCACACATTTCAAATATACCAAGTAATTTGGGATGGTTGTTTTAGTATGTTTGGATGGCTATAACAAAATACTACGCACTACTTAGTATAAACAACAGAAATTTATATCTCACATTTTGGAGGCTGGAATTCTGAGATCAGGGCACCAGCATGTTTGGTTGAGAGCTGTCTTTGAGTTGCAGATTTGGTGTATGCTCACAAGTCAGATGAGGGCAAAGGAGCTCTGTGTGGCCTCTCTGAGGAGGGCAGTAATCTCACTAACGAATGCTCATCCCTCCTAACATAATCATGGTCCAAAGGCTTCACCTCCTAATACCATCACATTTGGCATTGGGATTTTATCATTTAACTTTTGGAGGGACCACAAATATCCAGACCATAGCAGTAGCGTAGATACTTTTACTTGGATTGCTAATAGTTTTGTGTCTACTAGACCACTATTGCCCAACCATGAAACAGCTGGTACATCTGTATGAATTTAGCCATCTAATGTTTTCCATGCCCACATCTGTTTGCCCCATCTACCATCTACAAGGTCAAGATTGCTAATGACCTGTGTAGCCAAATGTTGTCAGAGAATATCATAAAAGTGGGCATTATATGATTAATGTCATTATAAATTCAAATTTATTTAATGAACTCTGTATCAGAGTCTCATTTCTCTGAATTTATCTCCCTCTTAACTTTCTGCCATTAACGTTGCTTTTCATATATTTGAGAAAATATAAACTTTTGGAGTAGTGCTCATTCATTTCCCCAGGACATCTGTCAACCTGCCAATGTACTATACACTTTTAGCTTCCACTTCTTCCCTTCCAATGAACCAAATGTTTTATTTTGTTTTGTTATTTGTTTGTTTGTTTTATCACAGGAAAATCTTTCCCTCCATAGAACTTAACGGGTTTTATGTTCTTGGTCTTTTATTTTTCTCTTGGCTTATCAGTAACTTCTCATTAAAGTACTCTCTTCAACACAGGGAGCTCCTACTCTCATTTCCCAGGTTCAGTAACTTCAGCCTCCTTCGATTTCATAGTCCAAACCAGAAAAATTTTCTCCATAAACTCCTCCAGAAAATTGCTTATATTCCTCACCTGCACTTTCTGATATCACATCACTCCTCATACCACTACCACCTGACTTTTGCTCACCCCAGTCTGCACACCCCAACAATGAATCTGCTTCAACAGAGGTAACTAACAATATTTATTTCCATATAAACACAATATATACTTTCATGTATTTATTTCATTTAACAACATAGCACCATTGAAACAGGTGACCCTCTGCCTTATAAACTGCTTTTCTCTCAGGTTTTATGACAAAACAATTTTAATTTCCCATGTAATTCTCTGCCTTCTATATACTCAGTTCTGTAAATTTCTCTATGTTAGACATCAAAATGTCATTTCTTGGGACTTGGTTCTTACCTCACCTTTTCTCTATATACTCACTGAAGATGATCTCATTCTCATTACCTTAAAAACTGTTGGCTTAATGATGAATGTCAGATTTTTTTTTGCTTTAAGCTTGAATATTCCTCTGCAGAAACTATTCAGATGATTCAGGGGGCTTTCAGAGATGATGCAATGAGTGCAGTGCAAATAAAAGTGTAGCACAAATGCTTCAAAAATGGGCAAGAATCTGTTGAAAATGATCCATGTTCTGGAAGGCCTGTGACAAGCAGAACACCTGAGAATGTTGAAGGTGTACTGGCTGCAATCAAAAAAGGTCTGTAACTGACAGTGTGAGAACTAGAAGCTGATCTGGGGATTCTAAAAACTACTGTGTCTGAGATTTTGACACAGGATCTTGGCATGAAATATGTCATGGCAAAGTTAATTCCATAGCTTCTACTAACAGAGCAGATGAAAATTGTGCTAAGTTCAGACATGAATGGCGGGTCTACAGCTACGATCCAGAAATGAAGGCCCAGTCATCCCAATGGAAGTCACCTGGTTCTCCATGCCTAAAGAAAGCACGGCAAAGTTACAGCAAGATTAAGACCATGTTAACTGTGTGTTTTGACTAAGAAGGTATTGTCATCACAAGTACATCCTTCCAGGCCTAACAATTAATAAGGAGCACTACCTCAATGTTCTTCATTAGTTGAGATATGTAATACAATGAAAACAGGCATAGCTATGGGCAACTGGAGATTGGCAGCTTCACGTGACAATGCGCCTGCTCATACATCACATCTTGTGCAGAGATTTCTGGCAAAACATCAAATCGCCCAGGTGACTCAGTGCCACTAAAGTCCAGATTTGGTGCCCCATGACTCCTGGCTTTTCCAAAAACTAAAATCACCTTTGAAAGGGAAGAGATTTCAGACCATCAGTGAGGTTAAGGAAAATACAACAGGAAAGTTGACAGAAATTTCAACAATGGATTTGCAGAGTGTTTTGAACAGTGGAAAAGACACCAGGAGAACTGTATGAAGTCCCACAGTGCCTACTTTGAAGGGGACTGAGGCATCATTGTCTTATGTACAATGTTTCTTGTATCTTGTATCTTGTTCAATAAATGTATCTATTTTTCATAGTACATGGCTGGATACATTTTGGACATACCCCGTACACCTGCATACCTGAGCTCAACATGCTCAAATCTAAACTGTTGACTTTACCCCAAACTTTATCCTTCTAAGTTTTCATCTCCTCAAGTGAAAAATATCCAAGTTATTGTCACCAGAGTATCATGTACTGGTTTTCAAGGGAGTAGCATACAGTGCAAAGGTTACCAACCCCAGAGGAAGATTCTAAACACTTCTGCCCCTGAATCTTGGTATAAGAGTTGCTGAGCAAAACACAACATGGCCAAGCACTGGATGGAACAATCCTTTACTGACAAGAGGAGACAAAGCAAGATCATCTTTAGTAGCAGGTATTGGTCTCACGTATCCACCAGATGTTTCCAGGCAGCCATAACAGGACAATTGCCCATATGTACACCTCTTGTGCTGCAGTAGAAAGAACTCTGACCCCTCCCCTTAGAGCATAGAACAGTGGGGTTAGCCAGTATGTATATGACACATACTTTAAGCACAGATGATCTAAGAGCATTCATTAAGCTTGAAACAATGAAAGATATCCCATGTAAGGTATAAGCCTGGCACAAGCTCTATGGGCTCCTCATTAAGGGTAAGGAAATGTTCCAAGTCCAAGACCCATAATCATAAGGCCAAGTGAAAGCAGAAAGACTGCATGCATGAGACTGCTTTTCCCAAAGTTATCTTTCTTTTCTAACCCCAAATTCCATCAAGTCATGTTTAGCACAGATATATAATCAGACCTAGTTCACTTTTTTCTACACCTACTGCCAGAAGCTTATGCCAAGCCATTGTGAGCTCTTAAAGAGAAATAAACAACAAGGACATAGCCAACCTGCCTGATGGAGAATTTAAAGCCCTAGTAATCAAAATGCTCACAGATCTGATTGAGCTTGGTTGAAAAATGAAAAAGCAAATGAAAGATAAGCAAAATGAAATAAAGCAAAATATTCAGGGATCCAACAGTGACAGGAAGGAAACCAGGAGTCAAAGGAACAATCTGGAACAAAAGAAAAAAAAGTAAACATCCAACGGGAACAGAATGAAGAAACAAGAATTTGAAAAAGTGAAGAGAGTCTTACAAAACTCTGGGACAACATGAAATACTCCAATATTCAAATTATATGGGTGCCAGAAGGAGAAGAACAACAGAAAGAAATTGAAACTTATTTGAACAAATAGTGAAGGAAAACTTCCCCAATCTGGCAAAGAAAATAGACTTCTAGGAAGCCCAGAGAGTCCCAAAGAAGTGGGACCCAAAGAGGAACACACCAAGGCACATCATCATTAAGTTACCCAAACTTAAATATAAAGACAAAATCCTAAAAGAAGCAAGGGGAAAAATAATTACCTACAAAGGAGTTCCTATTAGACTATCAGCTGATTTTGCAAAAGAAACTTTGCAGGCAAGAAGGGGCTGGAAAGAAGTATTTGAAATCATGAAAGGCAAGGACCTACATCCAAGATTACTCTATCCAGCAAAGCTTTCATTTAGAATGGAAAGGCAGATAAAGTGCTTCCCAGATAAGGTCAAGTTAAAGGAGTTTATCATCACCAAACCATTATTATATGAAATGTTAAAGGGACTTATCTAAGAAAAAGAAGATCAAGAATATGAACAGTAAAATGACAACAAACTCACAACTATCAACAAATGAACCTAAAAGAAAAGAAAAACAATGAAAACAAAAACTAAGCAAACAACTAGAACAGGAACAGAATCAGAGAAATGGAGATCACATGGAGGGATTTCAGTGGGGAATGGAAAGTGAAAAATAGAGGGGAAAAGGTACAGTGAAGAAGCATAACTAATAGGCATAAAATAGACAGGGAGAGATAAAAACAGTATAGGAATCAGAGGACTCGAGAACTTATATGTACAACCCATGGATATGAAGTAAGGTGGGGGGGATGCTGGAGGGTTGAGGGGCAGGGTGGTGGAGGATAGAGAGAAAAAAGTGGGAAAACTGTAATAGCATAATCAATAAAAATTACTTTAAAAAACAATGGAAAAAAACAAAAAATAAAATAAATTTTCAGAAAAAATAAAGAAGACTGTGGTATCATTCTAAATGGTCTTCTCACTTCCTCTTTTACTTTCACTCAATTTATTATCTACCCAGACTATAAATGCACTTTTAAAAAATCAGATTATGTTTGTCCCTTGTTTAAAATAATTTATTTCCTCTTCATATAAAATACAACATATTACAATTGTCAACAGGTCTCTGTGGACTCTACTATTCTACACAATCTCATCCAAAATGCCTGCCCTCTCACTTATTGGGCTAACCACCCTAATTTTCATTTACCTATTTGAATCTGCAGAGTGTTTTCCTCTCTCTGGGTCTTTGAACTGTTGGTTCCTTGGCCTGACGTGTTTTTTCTTTAAAGATAGATATGGCTGACTTCTTATTGTTCAGGCTTCACCTTAAATCCCAACTTCTCCGAAAGACCTTCCTGGCTCTCATAAGAGGTCCACATCATTACTGCCTGCCATTATCCACATTTACAGCATCCTGCAATTTCTGAAAATTTGTCTTTCATTTTCAAATTTTTTACTTGTAATTATCTCCTGCTCAGTTTATGTTTAATATAACCTCTAATTTATCATGAAGGAAAAGGATTGAGCCATAATCATTATTTCTCACATGGTCCCTAACTTGTAGCAGGCATCCCAAAATATCTGTGCCATTACCTGACTTACGCCAGAAATAACTGGAAAATTAAAATAGTAGGCAATTCAAAACTAAACTAATCAAATAATATAACAAACAAAAATAATCCCCAAATCCTCTTATAAACTATATAGACAAGTGTTTGGACAATCTATAATTCCTTGATACATATGTTTCTCTCTGCTATAAACATTTAAAAATTATTTTTAAACATAAAATGATGAGGCTATCTTTGCAAAATTTGTATGTTCATGGTATTTATGTGACCTCCTAAATAATAGACCCACTGTTTGGATAATCAAATAATAACAAAATATTACTTCTAATATAACATTTAATTAAGCAAATTCATGCAGGATTTTGATAATTTTAGAAAGCTTTCATATAACTTGAAAGTGTAGCATCGGATAAAGAATACTGTCAGTGCTTAGGGAAAGCATATAAAAGAGTAGAGATTGGTTATGTAATGTTTTGTGTGTGGGAAAGGACCTTGTTCTAACAATTTAGTATTTATACTACAGAACATAAAAGATGGGATCATTTTCCTTTGAAGAGTGTTATTTCCGTTTTGTGCAAATATGGAATTAGAATTGATTCTGATTATCAGATGGTGTAACTGGCCATTTCATGAAGCCCTTGAGTCAAATTTTCTCCTAAGCGTGGACAGTGACACACAGGATATCTCTGACAATCACAAATATACAACAGAAGAATTAAAAGCTAAAACAAAAACCTGTCAGAATCATAAGGGAGATGCATTTTGAAAGCTTCTTCTCATGTTTTTTTTTTTTTCATTTTTAACCTATTTAATTGATAGACTCAAACTTTCTCTACCATTATGTTTCTTATAAATGTATGTTTTAAAGATCATTTGTCTACACCAAGTATGCATGAGGGTAAAAAATAATAAAGAAACCTGGAGTGGCTTTTTTAATATTATTTATTAAAGTTTACACTCTGCTCACTTGTCTGTAATCAACAAGTTCAAAAAATATTGTTTTTATGGGATGTTAAAAGTTCTTTTCTGTATTATTTCTAAATTGAACACTACATTGTTCTTTTCTAAATTTTCAATCATAGGTCAGAGGAATAAAACCCAAGGAGTAGGAGATGGTGCACACTCATTCAGAAATATCTGAGTCTAATGTGAGTGAAACTCTAATACAGATCCTGAGGATACACTAATGAATATGGATCAAAAGATCCTTTCTTCGTGAAGCTTAATTGTGGCAAGGGAAGACAGATTGCAATTAGCAAGTAATTGTGTAATATGATTTCCATTTGAGATACATGTTTCAAAGAAAAAAACCAACATACAATGCAAATGAATTTAGATGGACCATCAGGGCGGCCTCCCTGAAGAGGTCACATATAATCTACAATCTGAGTGTTGAGAAGAAGGCTGTCTCATGGAAAACGAGTTCATAGGATGGGATAGGACTTAGCATTTCAAAGAAACACAAAGAAATCTAGTGTGGCTAGAGCACAACGGAGAGAAAATGGTGATTAGATGAAATCGGAAGAGTATATGAGAGCTTCTTAAGGTAGGATATTATGAGACATCCAAGGTAGATTCTGAATTTTGCTCTCAGGACAATGGGAATCAGGGGTAATTTGGGGAGGGAGAAGTGGTCTTGTTTGTTTTTGTATTTTTACAAAGAACTGCACATATTCATTGTGTACAATTTGGTAAATTTAGACATATGCACATGCCCATAATAGCATAACTACAATTGAGGTAATAGACATATCTAACACCTCCTAGTTCTCTGAGTCCCTTAGTTTTGGGTTTGTTCTTTTTGTTTGTTTTTTGTTTGTAAGTGAAAGAGGGGGAAAATGAGTCTAAATGCCAAGCAAAGTATGCCTCAAAAGGTATGGGGGATATTCTAAAAGGGAAGGTCACGAAGGTCATTGAATTAGGAAGGGTGAGAGGTAATTGTGGTATGGCAATAAAAAAAGTACCATATTTACTGTTAGAGTGCACACCTACATTTTTGGCCCAAATTTTCAGGAAAAAAAATTTTTCATTTTCATTTTTTCATTTTTCATTTGTTTATATTTATAAGCAAAGCTGATTATTGTATTCTAGGGTATTATTTTGCATATGGATACCATTATTGCTTTCTAGAGTTCTCCTTTTAACACATAAGCATAAATAAAAGAATCAAAAACATTTATATAGATATGGAATTAGCACTACCCATGTATAATGTGCATCCTTATTTGTTCCTCAAAAATTTGAGCAAAAAACTGTGCATTATACTTGGAAAAATATGGTAAATAGATTTGCAGTATATTTTAGAGGTTGGGCATTTAAGAATTAAACACTGTTTCTATCCTGATTAAAAATCTGTATTTTGTATACAGTTACAAAAGAAAAGATTGAATGGTCATCTATCTTTTATGTTCATTTGTATAATTTTCTTTTATTTTAGTAATTTTAAGATATTTACAATTTATTTTTCCACTAAGTATATCAAAACTTTTAGATGAGACATTTCATTGCAACGTGGAAACACATTTTGATGCAGGAAGATACATTCTGATGAGAAAATTGCCCCTTTTACTTCACTCCTTATATTATGTTATTTCTTAAATTGAAGTTCCTCTGACTAGGATATTTAGCTAGGGTTAATTATACAGTGACACATAGTTTTTAAGTCATTATTAAGCTTCACAAACACTCACTGAATTTTAAGAAATATTCTAAGATGTGTCAAATGAACAAAACCATGAGGGTGAGTACTACAAATTAGGGACTGTGTGATGGGAAAAATAAGTGGTGATGAAATCCTTAAAATAATTATAAATTAAGTTAATAATTGCTTGTCTAAACTTTATCCATTTCAGTTATATAGCACATTAAGACAGAATAACCTGCAATTTCATTCTGAGAAATTAATGATAAATCTAGCATTCATTGTACTCCTGTCTAATATATTTGAAAATCTATGCTAAACCCCTATTTCCAGATGCATTCAATGTTTTCTCAAATTAATTTTAATTTAGGCCTTCAGTTTAAATGTATGTGTCATAATCAGAAAGTACAATTTTTGAATATAAGAATTAAACAATTATCATATAAAGATGATGCTTTCTAAATGTAATAAAGTATCACCATGGGTTGCATAATCAGACATTTGAATTATGTGTTCAGTAACATTTGAGTGCAGGATCCAGGAATAAATGAAAGTCAACAGCAAGTGACAGAGGATAGACTGAGGTAGTGATCATCACTAATTAAGAAAGAAAAAGCAGGGGAAAAATGACTTATTTAGAGTATTTCCTAAATCCTTACTTCAAACATAATGTATCTTAAAGTCTCATTTGATCTGGCAGGGCTACCTTTAGGATCTAAGTCTTTGAATTAATGATATTTTACCCATCTACTTCAGAATGTAACCTGAGGGAATAATCACACTAAAGACATAGAATTAACTGCAAAATCATTCATGCTATCTTACTTATAAATGCCCATAATTTAAAATTATAATAATGAATATGCATACATATTTGTTAGATGAATTTTATTGCCTTAATTCAATAGAATAGTGTATAACTATTTTAGCAGTGTTTTAGAAAAAGTAGACGGGTCTCTAAGCAGGTAGAAATCTAGTCTGGTGCTTTTATCAGCATTTTACCAGCACCAAGCACAACATGTCTCATTATAAAGAACTTAAATACATGATAGACAAATAAAATAATAAGTATCATATGATTTCAGTTGTAGCTCATACAGAATATTTATCAAACTCCTATAATCTCACATACTTTATTAGTATTGACAATACAAAAACAAATGTATTCAAACTCTATCCTTTTTAGTTTGAATTGACCAATAAGGCCTTACAAGCTCAGGAATACTGAAGCACTCTACCCACAGAACTTAATGAAGGTGTGTGCCCCAGGTATTGCCACTCTCTCCTATCCTCCTGGACTTTTCATAATGACATAAAAAGGTCAACCAATTAAAAATTCAGAAATAATATGGCAGTGGATAATAAGTGAAATGAATAAAGAGGTAACAAGTTATTGGGTGAGACAGTACAAGATAGGTAGAGATTATCATATTTTATGTAGAGTGGCCAACACAGTCCTCTTTGATAAGGCAAAATTTGAATAGCACCCTGAAGAAATTGAAAAAAAAGTGACCACAGATATCTATACTAGGGCAACATTAATTTTTTGCTTCATTTGTACTTTCTAAGTATTTTATCATGGATATTTTTTTTTACATTTTAATTGAAGTTTTTATTCTGACAACTGTAGATTTACATGCAGTAGTAAGAAGTAACACCAAGACTTCCTGTGTATACTTTACCCACTTCCACCAATGAAGGTGGCAAAACTACAGTATAATATCACAAACAAGGTATCGACATTTGTACGTTCCACAAACTGTATTCAAGTTTTCACAGTTTTACATATACTACTCTGGGTGGGTGGGTGGGTGGGTGGGTGTGTGTGTGTGTGTGTGTGTGTTGAGTTTTATTGCTGTATCAACATCTGCATCCATTTGGTGCGGACAACTGGCCTGCTGGGGCCTTGAACTGACACTAGCCTCTGCACGATTCCAAGTCCTGGGTAACAGCCTACAGAATCAGTAACAAATGTAAGTTCCTGAATTGACTTTCCCAGCAGGCAATGTGAGCAAGTCTCTCATGCCTCCCAGATATTATGCTCCATAGATACTACCCAAAAGCCTTATCAAAACCCTATTCTTTTTAGTTTGAATTGACCAGTAAGGCCTTTTTAGCTCAGGAATACTGAAGCACTCTACCCACAGAACTTAATAAAGGCATGTGCCCCAGGTACTGCCACTCTTTCCTATCTGCACTCTCCCTTCAACTCCCTGTGTGACCCCTTGAGGTATGCAGTGCACCTCATAAGGATCTGCAACAAAATTCTCTATTTGACTTGTAGTTTTTTGTTGAAATACTAAAAATGACCTCAAGTTAGTGAATTTCCTAGCAAATCTGTGTTCTATCAAATACTTTAGAAATATATATATACATTTATATATAATATATAAAAGTTTATATATATACATTTATAAATAATATATAAAAGTTTATATATATACATTTATAAATAACATATAAAAGTTTATGTATATAAACTTTCAGGGAGTTCTCCAATAAGAAAGAAATCCTGAAATATCTGATTTTTGAATTTTTTATTATAGTTTATCAAGTCTCTATTTTAAAATTTTATAGTATCTAATTATATTTTTAACTGTAGTTATGGATCCAGGGTTATGTACAGATCATTTGAAGCATAAGCATAGACAATTAAATTAAACAAACAAATGAGAGAATTTTGGAAACTTGGAAGTTGTAACAAGCATAGCATAGTCTAAAATGATTCATAAAATATGTTCAACATAGAAGATAATTATGTTATACTCTATTCAAACTAGAAAATCAGTTATAAGCAGCAAAAGCCAACCTAAAATTCAAAGAAATATCTGGAAGTTTAAATAAGATGAATCTTGATATTGTAATGGAGTCCAAGCTGGGGCTGTTCTTCTGCAAAAAATTCCAGAGAAGTGATTATATAGAACCACTTCATGTGAATAGGCTTCATGTAACTCATCATTGCCACATAGCATATTTTGCAATAAAAAACACTATTTTTAAACATTAGAATCATAATGAAAAACAATAAACTCCACATTTTTAAAAATTGACATCTGATTTCCTCTCTCAGTCACATTCCCCGCTTAAGCCTCATGCCGCCACTTGGTTAGCTGCCATCTGTGGGCTCTTTCTCTCTTCCACCAACAGGACCACCCCATAGTGAGCTGTGCCATCACACAAGCTGCAATTCCCCCTTTGTGCCTGAAATATTATGTCTGCAATAGAAAATAAGATGTATGGCAACAAAGTAAAGATTCTGCTTGGTTTGTCAACCATGCAAAAAATTCACAATTATGAAAGTTCAAGTAATCCTTCTCTCAATGCAACAAAGCACGAAGAGTTCCCAAGAGTCTTTACTGATCAAAAATGTAAAACACATAGGGGATGAAATCACTGAGTAGCAAAATCAAATTAAAAAAAATTATAAAAGTAGCAATGTTAGGTAGCTTCTATAGCAGGTGTGAAGTGGGGATGTAGATAAAAGAAAATTATTCATAGCCCTGGCTGGGTAGCTCAGTTGATTGGAGTATCCTCCCATGCACCAAAAAGTTGTGAGTTTGATCCTCAGTCAGGGCACATAAAAAAAATGGCCTGCTTCTTTGACAATGAAAATATTCTATTAAACCACATAGTTAAAATTTAGTCTGATTCACAAGAACATTCAAAGCAGTCAGCTGAAAGGGGAAGTAATTCCAGAGCATCTGTTAAGTTTATGTTGTCCTTTTAAAGACATACAAATATTTCTGATTGTATTTTTAAGTTCAGATGACTACAAAATAGCCCTCTTTTAGCCTGTGACAAATCTGTGTCTTAAGTTTATGCCTATGTTAGTATTACACAAGATAATATGCAATATTTAATTTTAGCTATACTGTGAAAAATACAAGAGAATGAAGTAAAAATGGATTGAAATTATTAATAATACACTCATAGGGATAAACTCTTTGTCATTTTATAGTTAGAATTTAACCTTTTGGGTATATCTCAGTTATAAAGAGCAAGCAGCACCTGGTTCAAGTAGGATCTTAAAAAGTTGTTTGTGTGAATGAATAAACAGACAGGTCCTCTTGGGAAAAAAAGAAATGTATTATAACCTTTTAAAGAGAAACTGAAAAAAACGTCAGTGCAAGAGTAATATAGACCAATATTAAGTTCACTATTATTCAGAATCTCATCATCTATTCAATACTTGCCAAAAGAGCAAAAAGCTGAGAAAATGATCTAGCTTCAGAAGAAGAAAGAAGCTAACTCTCTTAGTCACTTAGATAACCAAAATCTCATATACTGGGTGGCTTATACAACAAACGTTTATCAAAGTTCTAAAGATTGGGAAGTCCAACATAAAGGCACCAGCAGATCCAGTGTCTAGAGGGACCCCACTTCCTGGTTTGCAGATCGTCACCTTCTAGACGTATTCTCATATGGCCGAGAGTGCAATATTTACTCCCTTTCTGGTTTTATTTGGGCACTAATCCCATCATGAGGGTTCCACCTGCATGACCTCGCCTAGCCCTAACCACCTCCTACAGGCTCCATGTCCAAATGCAACCATACTGTGGGTTAAGGTTTCAACATATGAATTTGGGGGAGAAACAATATGCAGTCCATAACGCTGACTACTAGTAAGGGGGTTAAAATCCGTACTTCCTTAGGACCAATCATTTAATAATTTAGCAAAAATGTATTAAATTTACCCCTTTGAGTCTAAAAGAGTCAACAAATTTCACAATTTTAATAATCTCTAAATTCTAGGAATTTAGACATGGGAAAGAATTTTAAATATACAGCAATGGCAATACTGAAATTGTATTTATTTAGTCCTTTGTTGGTGAGAATTTAACATTGCTCCTAAACTAAATCTTATGAGTGTCATTTCTGGATAAGGGTCTGACTGCCTATCATTCCAGTGAAAATATATTCTTTTAGATAATGTAGTCTTCATTGAGTATAATTTGTGCAAAAATTAATGACTTGGAAAGCTCATCAATGTAAAAAAGGTCTTCAAAAGAGGGGCTGTTAACTAGACTTGAAAGAGCTAATGAATCATTCACTGGAAAACTTCACTTGAACAGGAAGTACAATCTTATTTGTATATTACCCTTTCAATTTAAATGCAGGAATTAATTATAAAGTGAATCTTACCCATTTTCATTAAATTGTAAAGAAGTGTGGTATAATGCAGTTTACTGATAGTTAAGACAACCAAAAAACAATTTTCGCACCTCATTGCTACACATAAATAAGAGATAAAATGAATTTGCGACATATAATAGGAGCCCTTTGAGCTCTTTGCTCACTCATTATGTGGATTTATCCCCTACAATATCACATTAGCTTCCCTGCTTTAAACATCAGAACTAAAAATGATTCAGATCAGAGGTAAATGTTGCAAGTGATATTAGAACTCTGGTATATACTCCTACAGCTCAAGTGATTGAAACAGACCCTAATTTTTCATTTATAAGATCTTCAACAAATCATACTTCCCCAAACTTGTACATCTCATTAACACTGATAGAATCAATGTGTACAAAGTTGCAGATGATTTGAGCACTTAATTAATCAATATATTTATTATAATTTTTAAAAGTAACAGCTCAAGATTTTCTAAATAAGTATCTTGAATTTTTAAAAAATGAATAAATAAAATAGCATCAGGGTATGTCTTCCTATATGTTTGCATATAGGTGTGTATATATAGATACACACACACATGACTGAAAGATAACAAATTCTGCTTTGTGCTAATAAAGTATAAGTTATCTGTATAATTTGGTAAAATTATTTAGCATAAATTTAGTTTTTTAGAAAATATTCTTAAAACACCCTGACATTACTATGAAGTATCTGAATCGCAACTGTGAGAGAAAACTATTGTATTCAGAGTACTGGAGTCATTAATGGTATATGCTTTGCCCTCATATAAAACAGGCATGAGATCCCACTTGCACATTTAACTCTGTATTTTTCAGCCATTTACTAACCTCAGGAAGCCTCAGTTTCCTCATATTAAATGGAAATATCACTAGTAACACTTTCACAATATGTGGTATTAGATGAGGTCATGCAAACAAAGCACTTTAGCAGTGCCTGACTGGGGGTCAATAATGGGACCCTTCTTTTCATTACTTATATTTAAATATATGGTCACACTAATAAGACAATTGACCCAAAGCACCCTTATAGTAGTTTAAAACTGTTTTCTTTAAATAATGACTAAATAAAAGAAAACATGAATGAATGGAAGTACTCTAACACTACTATTAGAGGCAGAACTAAAGAAACAGATATCATTTCCTGATACACTAACTCTTATTTTTGTATCTAGAATGTTATAATACTTGTATGCCTAATTGAAATTGGGATAATGATAATGTTAATAATAATAATGAGATTGACTGTCTAATAAATTGCCTAATTAATTGCCTATGTAGCTACATTCATTTACAACTGTTATACTTCATTCATTTTTATATTGGCTCTAAAATTGTTCATTGAAATATAAAAGTATTTTTCTAGATGTTTTCAAAATATTTGTATCTCATAGACTGGTTAAGTATTAATTGTGAACAGGTTAAAACTAGGCAACCCTATGAATATAAATTCTGTACTCTTCCATGTCAGCTCAGGGGATCCTGAATTTCTGGTAGGTGGCTCCTCACTCCTTACACACAGCCCCACTTCAAACCTTGCTCCCTGTAAGCAAAGTCACTACTGCAGTTTTTGTCTTAAATTTAAAGATCAGCAAATTCTGAAAAACTGTAGCACTAACAGAAAATCCTTTTGTGTGTTGCCTCATGAACAGAAAGGCTGAAAAACATTCACAAAAGAAAGAATTGGAATATAAACTCAGATATGTTTTTTATTCATAGATTTTTTTTCATGTATTATAATCAAATGCTAAAACAGAGATACCAGATGAACCACATTCCAAAGTAATTTGTATTGTAAGGCACAAAAAGTTCTCTAAGAGAAGATAAGTTAGAGGATAACAGTTCTAAAAGCCTCTCACACCCAAAAGACAATGCAAGGGTTGAGAAGAATGGAATCTGAGAAATTATTTTTAAAGAATATTTCTCTAGAGAGAACTTAACTATGAGCCTAGGGATCCTAGGGAAAAGGGAAGGGATCGCTGACTCCTGTTGAGAATTCAAGAGAAATTGGCTTTAATCCTACTACTTGGAGGACTTAATATGTTTACCTTCCAGTTTGGAGAAAAATAGGTCTGAGTCATGCCAGAGAGTCTAAAGAGCAAAGGGCTGACTAAAGCATTCCCAGAGCTGGCAGAAGCAACGATGCTTGAGCATTTCCTGTGCATCAGATGCCTGCTGCACAGGAAAAAAAATAGTATAGGGTTATCTTGTATGTTGTGTAGCAAGGCTTCCTAGACAGGTAAGGGGTGTGATGGGCTAAAAGGTGTCATTTTACACTCAAGGCTCTGAATGAACTCTAGAGTGACCAGCCAAAAGAAAGATATATTTGCCACGAGTAACCATGAACTCAGCAGCATGGGCTGTCTCCAAAAAACTAGGAAATCACTAAAAAAAAGTCATCTTTAAAATCCTGCCATATTCCAGAGAGCATTAGACAAATTGTTTTCTCCTTTTCTTGCTCCTGGGAGCATCAAAAAGCAAAGTTAGTAATATAGTAAAGGAAAGTTAGAAGTTTGCAAAAACAAAAAAAAAGCCAGTTTTCTTATAGAATAAGGAAAGCTGAGATAGGCCTTGGCTCTCAGAGACCACACCCTGTGAACGTGGAGCTGAGTGAGGCGGGGGAAAGACTCAGAGAAGACGAGAGAAGCGAGTGCCGGAGAAAGAGGCAGGCAGCTTTGTGCAGAGAAGGCCGTATAAGACAAAGACTGAAAAGTGCCGGACTTTGGTGAGAATGATTTCCATACAGTGGTATAAGTGGCAGTAATTTCAAACTGGAAAATGCATTTATTTTTTCCCAGTGGAGACATTTCTATAGTAGATGTTCTGGATGTTCTGAAAACTCTGCCAAAAGTTAGAACAGCCACTTCCATCTCTACCACTCCTTCGTTGCATAACTGTAAGTCACTTGATCTGTCTCCTCTCATTTCCTTATGTGTAAAAAAGTATTTACCTCAGAATTATTTTTGAGTTGACACAAAAAGATAATTTTGCAAGTAGCTGACAATTTAGTTTAATTTAAAGTTTTTTAAATGAATAAGTTTCTTTATTCAAGTGAATGTTTCCATATGGATTACTTAGATAAACATTAATAATACATGGTTACTAAAAATTATATAATTAGTTAAACTATTTTTGGTGCTCCAGTAACATTCAAAATGATTGATGGTGTTACTGGAAACATCTCAATTTTCTTAAAGAAATATTTTGGAAAAAATGACAATTCTAAAAATGGCTACAGGTTTTTATTTAATGCAGTTTCACTATAATTTTTATTCTTAAGTGTACAGATAGACAAATAAGTAAAATTCTAACAGTACATTTATATACAAATAGTAAACTTATTACTATATTTTCACAAAGTCAGATTATGACTCAGTAACATTAAGTCACCTTATTGCCATCAAATGATCCTCACATTGAGGGGAGAAAAAGGCAGGTCATGAAAACTGACCCAAGAGTACATTTCAGCGATGACTCTCTCCGAGTCACACCAAATTTGAGGAAAGGTAAGACAGTACTTGTGTGTGTGATGAATGCTAAATAATACCTCACATACCTAAGATTTAAGTCATAATTTCCCTGCTAGATTTTAAAGAAAGATTTAAATAATTGTATGTGATAGTTTGTGACCAAAAAAGGTGCCCACAGACTGGTTCCATGCAAAAGAAAAACTCTCATTAAGATACTTTTTTAATGCCATCTGTGTAAATTATCTAAAATTTAGAGAATGTTATTGGCACTTTATAGCTAATTAAAATGTTCAAAATGCAATGATATAAAAGCATAAGCTAGTCAATTCAGATATATGCTGTCTTGAAATTAATTTGCCTTACCCTCCAATTCAACAAAATTGTACAAAATCATGCCTCAAACATTGTATTTATCTCCATGAGATTTTTTAATTAAGAGGAACTATTAAATACCTAATTGTTGAACAGAGCCTGAAAATCACAGGTCTGATTATCCATGTTGAATATCCTTTAACAATAATTGTTTGATTTAATAGAAGAGGATTATCACTTCAAATCTGACCACATATTAAAATATGTTATTTGCAATGATATTATGATACTTTTATGCATGTTGGAGAAAAATTAAAGGCAACATTTATCACTTTAACCTACTCAAAAATAATAAAATATTATTTTTAAAGAACTGTCTAGTTATAAGAAATGTAAAATTTATACAGCAACAATATCCCTTTTCTTTTTTTTTTCAGAACAATAAGAGAAAAAAACTGGAAAATAAGCTGAATAGTAGATAATATACACACATACACATATAGATGCCAATAAAATGTTCATACATTCCATTTACACTTAACATTACAACATACCTTTAAATTATGTCTGTAGAAAGAGAAACTGAATAATAATATAGGGACTTCAGAAAGACTGAAATAAATATATTTTGTTTTAAACATCTCATTTGTGATTGTGGCAGCTAACCTCAGAATGGCTCCCAATGACCCCCTTTTCTCTTGTTCACATCTTCTCCACGTGTGTTATGGTGGGCCTGTGTGTGTCACCAGTATAAAATGGCAAAATTGATGGTTTGTCACTTCTGAATTATGTTACGTGAGACACTGCAGTTTCCTTTTTGTGTGTTCTTTCTCCCCCACCCCTATCCTCTGTCCCCCCCCCCGGAAAAGGCCAGGTGCCACGTTACACTAGGAGAGGCCCCAGTGGTGAGGAACCAAGACGTCTGCCAGTAACCACCCGAGTCAGCGGAGTGGATCCACCGGCTCCGGTTGGACCTTCAGATGACTGCAGCCTGACCCACATCTTGACTGTAAGTCTGTAAGAGATCCTGAGCTAGACCAACCAGCTAAGCCATTCTCAAATTTCTGACTCATAGGAAGTGTGAGATAACGGATGTTTGTTGTTTAAAATATTAAGTCTTGCCCAGGCTGGTGTGGCTGAGTGGATTGAGTGCTGACCTGCAAACCAAAGGGTTGCTGGTTCCATTCCCAGTCAGGGCACATGCCTGGGTTTCCGCCCGGTTCCCAGTAGGGGACAAGTGAGAGGCACCCACACTTTGAAGTTCTTCTCCCTCTCTTTCTCCCTTTCTTTTCTCTCCCTCCCCCTCTCTAAAAGTGAATAAATAAAACCTTTAAAAAATACTAAGTTTTGGGGCAATGTATTAAACAATATTATAAAGATATCAATGATTTGAAGACAGTAGACATAAATGAAGACACAACTTTTGTGTTTTCTTTAAACTTAATAGTAGTATTTTCAGATCAAAACTTTTACATATATCCCATGCATTGGCTTTCTACCATCTACCTTTTATTTGCTTATTCAGAGATCAATCTTTCATCAAGTATTTCAGTGGTTCAAAAGTCTAGATGTTAAGGCCCATTTTATCTACTTAGTTTTGTGTCTAATGTTTGCTCTGACATCTGTCTATTGATAAATGTTAGTCACTATTTTTCTCCCTTTTGTGAAAGTTGAGATATGTGAAATATGTCTACACAGACCTTGAGAAGCAAGAATTACTACTCGCATGCAGTAGTAACTATACACAGGAAGATTCTCCTCTCAGCTTTCTTTTCCTATCAAGGGTTTTAAAAACATTGCAGTTCATTTCTAAAAAACAAACAACCCACAAAATGGTAACACAAGGATCAAGAAGAAACAACCATTAAGCTTTGTTTTTACTCTTTCTGCCATCATGAATCATTTAGAAATTGCAACCATACATACTCATCTATTTTTCTTTATTCTTTATTTTTACCTTGCGTTTGTATTGCTACACTTCCCTAAATGCACCAGCTTCTGCAATACGCTCCTATTTTACTTTTAAAAGGTATTTAGTGAAACAGTAGAAGCAAAAGGACAAAAGTGACTGCAAAGCTAAAGGTCAGATGTGACAATGCTTAAAAATAAGAAAATGTCCAAACAACAGAAAATCAACCTATGAGACAAGTGACCTTTTTTCAAATGATGACATAATGTGCTTTCTTTTGTACCTAAAACTGCAATGCACAAGGCCAGCTGATTAAATGTTATACTCAAACTAGACTTTGTTACACTCTACCAAAAAGAAAGAGTTATGTTTAAAGTTAGTGTGGAATAAAATCTTTCAAATGGATTATACATATTCTGTAGGATTTTATAAACTAAGGAAACTTTTTGTTCTCCCAAAGATATCCCAGCCCAGTCACCAGACCAATAAGGAAAGAAACCATTTTGCAAATCAAATTATCTAATTAAACACTCAGATTACTTCAGTTCTGCCAAACTTTTGTTTGAAACACACAGGACTCCCAGTGAAACACAGCTCAGCTGAACCTCATCGAAACACAAAATCATGAGTGATGATTATATATTTTTGCTTTATATATTACATTTTAGAACAATTTGTTAAACTGAAATAGGTAACTGGAAATATACTTTTATTTGACTAACAAAATTTGGAAAGAGAAATACGTTGACCAGCAACAGATAAAGTACACAGCAGAAAATTTAATGGTATATGAAAGACTTTTAATGTGAAAACATTGTTATGTAGTGGATAAAATGGAAATTTTATATTTAGTTGGCCCAAGTCCAAATCACCAGTCTGCCACCAGCCAGCTATGCAAAATTGGGTGAGAAATAGAATATATTAACATCTAGCTGTCCATCCATGTACTCTGCCAATATACCCGAGTTCATCCAAAGTTAAACCCTATGCTGAACTGTAACAATATAAATCTCCTTTGTCTCTTTCTAAATTTTATTTACAGAGAAATCATACAATCTGTATTATTTTGTTCCAGGCTTCCTTCACTATTATGAGATTTATCTATTTTGTCCCACAGAGTTGTAGTTGTCATTGCTCAATGTTTTATTGAATTCAGTTATGTCCGTACAAAATGTATTTATCCATTCTGCTGTTAGCAGGAAGCTTCCTTGCTTCCAGGTTTGAACTGTTGTGAATAAAGCTGCGAAGATCCTTCCCGAATATGCCAGGCTGTGCATGTGTGTGTGCGCTTCTATGAGAATAAAATTACTGAGTCAGAGGATATGTCGATATTTAACTTTAAATATCAGAACTAGGTTTTTTAAGTGTTTGTACAAATTTAAAACTCTATAGACTTACTGACAAAAAAATTCCCACCCTAAATTTTAAGTAGCCAACATCTTAATTGCAGATTCTAATTTCCAGTAAGAATACTACCCTGAGGGTTGGGTGGTATGTGATGTTCTGTTCCATTGTTCCCTACCTAATTTTTTAACATTAGTGGAAGTGAAGTGTAAACTTTCCTCAGAGGAAATATACCCACATATACCAAAATGATCAATTGCTTGTTTCTAAGCTTCCCTTATATTCTCTGAAATTGCTTATTCTTCAGAATAAGCAAAGCCTAGAATGATATAGTAATACTTCCAGTCAATAACCATTTCTAGCCCTAAATAAATACATCTCAGTTCTGCCTATTTTGCAGATTTACCTGTTCGTTTTCACCAGACTTTTACCATCTGCAGGATATATTGTGGCCAATTTCCCACTGTGATTCAATTCCAGATTTTGGAATTCCCATCTAAGCAAACTACATCTTGGCATCAATGCACAGAGCAGCAGGCAACAGGCAGTTGGAGAGGTAGGGAGGTCCACCGAGAGATCTGTCATCCTCCTTGGAAGGAGTCGAGCAGGATGTTCATGTAGGTGGTCCCATCTCCTGAATTTCTCCTTATCATATGTTGTGGAATAAAATATGTCCATTTTATCAGTGAATTCTGCTGAACTACTCTTTCTCTACCCTTCTCTGACATTACCCAAGACATGAAAGTTCCATTTCTGGTCCCAGGACTATCTGCTGTCATTCATTGTTAGGGTCACTTTTCACCCATGCCCCCAGCAACAAGCTGCCAATAGTCTCAAAGGATCTAAAAACTGCCTCTTCATCTTTTGAGATGCTCTGCAGCTTGTGAGTCCAAATCCCCATGATCTTTGTCAAGTACAATATTCCGTTTCTGCTGAAGGCTCCAGTCAGCACATCTTACTCGCAGACACTATTAAGTCAACCTGCAATCTGGTTAAAGGTTCGAGTTGGTCTTTTAGTGTTTGGTTTTACACAGGCCTCCATTCAAATTCTGTTTCTCTTTTTCAGGTGTCTTTGTGAATTGGGACTAACAAAATTCTTAAGTGGGGAATGTGATTTCACAAAAAAACACCTGCCTTTTGGCTTCCCATTTAGCAACAGGGTCAGTAAAGATAGTCATTTATTTCCCACAGTTCGAGGGGCATTTCTGTTTTCTCCAGGCAATATAATTTCTCAAAACTTCACACACTGGGGCAACCATCTAGTTCAGCTATGATTCTCACTAGCTACTACATGTCAGTATGGAAGACAAATTCTTTGTCTTCCTTCCTCCAAAGAGGCAATTATGATGACATCATCAAAGCATGGAACCAACTACTCCCAATAGTTATCAAATTCACATGCCACTACATTCAATTATGATGTATGCCAATGTACTTAAATATCCCTATGGAAAAACTATAAATATAGACTGAAAATTATTTCACAACAAAATGCAAAAAGTCTCACACTAGATCCTAAATAGGTATGAAAAATAAGGCATGAGCCAAGTCTCTTATGGCATACTGATCACCTCTGACACTTCTTGTATAGTCTGGACCAGATCAGTTATGGTTTAAGCAATAAAGAGAATTACCTTGTTATGTCTTCAAAAACTATGGTCACATTACAGAAGTGAGTGGGATTTAATGCCACACTTTAATCATTTCCTTAATGAGAACAATGGTCTCATACATTCAGAACTCTATATTGTTTACTTTTCCTACAGAAAAGTGGGCAATACAAAGGTTTCCATCCAGCCTGCCCAGTTAAGACTAGACAGCGTCCCTTTCACACATAATTAGAATTCTGATTACACATTCAGATCAGGGCAACAGAGCCTTGAAATACATTCTCCAGTCTTATTTTCCAATCTGCAGCTCAATTAGAAGCACCTTCCACCCTCTATCTGCATTCTAGGTTTCTTTCCCTTTCCTGTGGGATCACTGCCAACTAGTAGTCCCAAGAAATTTCCACACTATCCCCAGACCATCTCATTCACGCTCTTGTGAAAGACTTTGCATCCCAGCTGGAAGTTGGGTGAATAGGTCATACCACTTTTGTCAATTATTTTTACATTCTATTTCTTTATCTGGCAGAGTAAAGTCAGCACCATGTTCTAGTATTTTCTGTGCTAAATCACAACTCTTAAAATAGGATTTAAGTTTATATAAGCTTGGCTATATAAAGTTAACTTAATGGTCCAGTTTAAGAAGTGTGTGTCATTTGCGGAGGGGGGGGAGGTGATGGGTAGACTATCATGGATTGAATATTTGTATACTTTTTCCAATTCACATGTTCAAACTCTAAACCCCAATATGATATTTGGAGATGGGGCCTTTGCAAGGTAGTTAGATCATGAGAGCAGAGCCCTCATGACGAGGTTAGAGCTCACACGCTTTTAAGAAGACCCGGAAGCTGTGCCTACTCTCTCCACAGTGACAGGGTGCAGCAAGAAGACAAACAGCCGCAAACCAGGAACCTTGATCTTGGACTTTCCAGCCATCAGAATAGGAAAAATAAATCTTTCTTGTCTAAACCACCCAGTCTACAGTAATTTGTTATAGCTACCAAACCTAAGTCAGCTGGAGTGAAAAGAAGCATTTCTCCATGTCCCAAGTTTTGATAATGTATTTTCTACTGGCAATACAATTAGTATTTTTCTATATCTATTGTATTTTTAAATAGTTATCTAACATCTCTACTTGGTAAACAATAACCACTCCCATCATCTGCTACTATTTTTTTCTCAGAGAAATTAAACTAGTAAATTAACCATTGCCTCTTAAATATTTTTTGGCACTTATTAGCAAGGTTATACAAAAATTCAAAAACTGGTGTGGAAGCAGGTAGCTGGCTGTATCATAACATCTATCATGGTCAAGGTCAGAACCATTAATGAGATGTGTCACCTTAACATCACATCACACACCCAATTTAGTGTTGGAGTATCTGTGATGCTTCTACTTCTCCAGTAAGTGCATTCTACTTAACTATCACAGAGAGAACAGGACAGTTTCTTCTCCCCGGAGTAAGCATGAAACAATCCTTTATCTTCACTCATCAGGACAGATTAGTTGTTTTTTTAAGTTTTTATAAATATCTTTTTATTTTTTTATTTTTTCAATTACTTTATTGTTGTTCAATTACAGTTGCGTGTGTTTTTCCCCCACCAATCCCCCCCACCCCAGCCAAACCCACCTCCCTCCCTTGCTTCCATCCTCCCCCTTGGTTTTGTCCATGTGTCCTTTATAGTAGTTGCTGAAAACCCTTCTCCCCACTGTCCCCTCTCTCCTCCCCTTTGGCTATTGTTAGATTGTTCTTAATTTCAATGTCTCTGATTATATTTTGTTTCCTTTTCTCTTTTGTTGATTATGTTCCAGTTAAAGTTGAGATCATGATTAGCTTTAATACTATTCACAATGGCCTGCTTACAAAAGCTGGCAGCCACTTAGGATCAGTTGACAGCCCAAGGAATTCCTTTAAGCCACCATCACCTAGTATTAGTGATGTGACTCTGGGATTTTTATTGTGGAAAAAAATTTAACTACAAATTGAATTGTGCCTATGGTGGGATAATCTATTTCTCCTTGACTGAATTTTGGAGATATTTAGTCATTCAAAGAATGTATTAATTTTATATAAATTGTCAAAATAATTGGCATGTTGTTTTCTGTATTTCTTTATCATCCTTTTACTGTGTCCAGAATTAGCTGTGATGTCACTGGTCTCATTGAGATACTGATTAATTTTGTTGATATTCTTAAAAAGCCAGTTTTCAGAATGTCAAAAATATTAAATATCTCATTTTTTCAGTTTCCTGTTATAGTAATTTCCACTTTAATTTTTGTTGTTTCCTTTATTTACTTTAGATTTATTTGATTCCTTTTTCTATTTCTTCATTTATAAGTTAAGGTAATTAACTTGAAAACTTTCTTCTTTTCTAATATAGAAAATTAGTGTTACAAATTTTCTGTTAAGTACCACTTTAGCTCTATTTCACAATTTGTGATTTATTGCACTTACATTTTCATTTACTTTTGGTCATGTTTCCATAATTCTTCATTTACTTCTTAACTTCCCCTTAACTTCAAGCAGCTTTTTACAAATATTTTGTCCATTTTTTCAAATTGATATCAACAGGAGGTTTGGTTCAAATTACTTACAATTTACCATTATCAGAAGTGACCCTTTTTGCTTCTCTTATCATCTTATGTCTTCTATTTTGTAGGTGACCTCATGTAGTCCCATTTAAATATATGCTGATAGCTCCAAATTTTGTAACCATAGTGTTTAATTTTTACTTGTCTCCAACTGCCTATTTGGCAAAATCCTTTGGATTTTTAAAATGTATCTTAGGTGGAACACACCTAATAGAGTAAAGATCATATATGACAAACCCACAGCTAACATTATACTCAATGGTGAAAAAAATGAAAACTTTCCTTGAGACTTAGAAAAAGGCAAGGATGCTCAATCTTACCACTTCTATTCAACATAGTACTGGAAGTGCTCACCAAAGCACTTAAGCAAGAAAACAGATATGAAAAAGCATCCAAATTTGAAAGGAAGAAGTAAAAGTGTCCCTATTTGTTGATAACATGATCTTATAAATAGAAAAATAGAACTACATCAGTAAACTGTTAGAACTATAAACAAATTTAGTAAATTTGCAGGATGCAAAAATCAATACAAAAATCAGTTGTGTTTCTATACACTACAATGAACTATGAGAAAAAGAAATTTGGTAGAAAATATTTTCTATCTAAAGGATAAAATATTTAGTAATTTAGCCTTGGAAGTGAAAGACCTGTATATTGAAAACCATAAAACATTTATAAAATAAATTAAGACACAAACAAATATAAAGCAAACTACATTTATGAATTGGAAGAGTTAATATTGTTAAATGTTCATATTACTCAAAGCAATCTACATATTTAAGGCAATCTCTATCAGAAGAACTCAATGGAATTTTTTACAGAAATAGAAAAATAATTCTGCAGTTCTTATGGAATCACATAAAACCATGCATAGCTAAATCAACCTTGAGAAAGGAAAGGAAAGCCAAAGTCATCATATTTTCTGATTTCAAAACATATATACAGAATTTATGGTATCACCATAAAGAGCAGACATATACAGTAATGGAACAGAATAGGAAGCCTAGAAATAAACCCCATATATATGTAGTCAACTGATCTTCAACAGGGCACCAAAAATACACAGTGGGGAATGGACAGTCTCTTTAATAAATAGTGCTAGGAAATCTGGTTATCCACATGCAGAAAAATAAAATGACACCTATTTTACACCATTCACAAAAGTCAACTAAATACAAATTAGAACTTCAGCATATGCCTTTAAACTGTAAAATTCCTAAAAGAAAAATAGGGAAAAGCTTCAGGACATTAGCCTTACCAGTGATTTTATGAATATAACATCAAAAGTGCAGATAACAAAAGCACAGTTAGACAAGTGGGACTACATCAAACTTAAAAATCTCTGCATATCAAAAAAACAATTGACAAAATGAAAATACAGTCTACAGATGATGAGAAAAGAACTGTAAACCATATGTTATTTAAGGGGTTAACATACAAAATACATAAATAATTCATATATCTCAATAACAAAAAAATTTAAAAATGGGCAGAGAAACTAAAATATTTTTCAAAAAGGACATCCAAAGGGCTGATATGTACATAAAAAGATGCTCAATATTAATCATCAGGGAAATGTAAATCAAAACTAGAAATAGATATCACCTCATTCCTATTAAAGTGGCTATTATCAAGATAATGAGGTAAATATCAGGGAGAATGTGGAGAAGACACTGTACACTGTTGGTGGGAATGTAAATTGGTTCAGCTACTTAGAGAATAACATGAAGATCCTCTGAAAAGTTAAAAACAGATCAAGGTGGAAAAGAGTATAAGGGGAATACATGGTGAACCTCGACCACATTTTGCTAAGTGAGGTAAGTCAGACAGAGAAAGATGAGCAATGTATGATATGTATGTGTGATACCTAAAAAAAAGCCAAACTTGTAAAAGCAGAGAATAATATAGCAGTCACCAGGGGATAAGGGGTAGGGGATAGGATAAATGGTGTTTAAGGCTATGAACAACAAAGCATAAATAAGTTTTAAGGATCTAATGCACAGTATAGTGAATATAGACAACAGATTGCATTATAATCATCAAACTTGTTGAGAGACTGGAACTTAGTTATTTGTTAAGAGACTAGAACTTAGTTATTTCAGCCACAAAAAATAATGATAATTATGTAAAGTGGTAGAAGTGCTAATTATGATAGAGATGCTAATCTAAAATAGCAATAACATTACAATACATAAATGTATCAAATTAACATACTGTATACCCCAAATAAGTTTGCCACATCTCAAATCCAAAGATGTTATTTTCAATTTCCCCTTCCCTTTATCTTCCACATCCAGTAAGTTACTGGGTCATCCATCCTCACCTGTTTATCTTTACTGATAGAATTTCTTTCTTATGGTTGTATCAGCCTGCTTCAATCAACCAGTGATTCCCATTAGCCTTAAAATGTAGTCTAAACTCCTTAACAAATTTTTCACAGCCCTTAATTCTTTTGAAATACCCTATTATCTTCTCATTTAGTAACTCTAAAGTTTTAGTAACTCTTGAGTTTAGTAACTCAAGTAACTCTAATTTCCTCCAATATGCCTTTTTTTCACATATTGTTTTTCATGTTTCTAAAGTTTTCTTCCCCTCAAATTATCCTATATCTCTAAAAAAATCATCTTTCAGGCCTCAGCTAATGAATCATTTTCTCTAGAATATAATCTGTATCCTCCCCCAACCCAGATTTTGCAATAGGTAATAGGTATTCTTCCTCAGTACTCCTAGAGATTTATGGGCATTATGAATTTTCTTTATTATTATACCATCTCTGAATCAAATTCCTGTTAAACAGTAGGCCATCAATAAAGGCTGTGGGATGAATGATTGACTAAATAAATAGAATTCATTGCTAGGAAAAAAATCCATTAACAGTCATATTGACATTGCACTTTCTTCCTTAGATTTACTCTTAGACATTTCAAATTGTTGTTTGGTCTAAATTTAAAGACTTTAACTCATCTGGAATTTTATTGTTCTGTGTGATATGGGAAATAAACTTATTTTTTTCTAAATAACGTTATTTAACATTTTATTGTTAATGAGTTACAACTTATCTGTGACATACTAAATGATCACATAGGTTTTGTTAAGTTTTGAGAATTTGAGAATTAACTAGTTTATTTTAAAATCTAGTTGTCATGCAATTTCAATCATTTTTTTTCATATTTTAAGTTTGATAGAATGTATTTCCTGTCTATCGTGTCTTGCTTCTACTGTATTTTCTTGTTGTGATTTTCCTGTATCATGTATATTAACTTATTTTCACACACTGTCATTAAATTTTTAAACTGTATTTCAACTAGCACAATACCAAGCATATAACAGTGCATAAATATTAAATAAAAATTCTGCATTAAACATAGGGTTCATCTTCCTCTTGAGTATAGTAGCCCCACACCCTCTCCCATGAAAATGTATCATTTAATTTTTTTAGGATATTCTTTTATTTTGACTTTAGAATTTTATATCATTTCAGTTTATGTTTTCTATTTCTCTTGTTAGGCTGAGTAACACAATTTAATTTTTGTTAATATTCTGAATGAGTGTTTTTTTACATGTACATCTGCATGAAATCCTTTGCTGTTTATATTTAATTTTTAATTACATATAAAAATGCACACCAAATTTGTCTTTCTTCCACATAACCTGAAGCTCTCTAATAAGATAAAATACTAATATTTCTGAAATAGGTTTTAACTTATTCTAACCTGCATGGATCTGGTGCTGTTCACCCTTACACTTTTGATTTTAATCTCCAAAATATACCTTGTTTCCCTTGTTTTTTGATACCAAATATTCTCATTCTTTGGATTTTTTTTCTTCTCAGTTCCCTTTGTACAAATTCATCCTACTTTTGTATCCTTAATGTTCTCTCTTTCTTTTTCATATAATTCTGCATCATTTCATGGGTAAATGTTGTTTTAAATAGTCATCTTTCTGATTATGATCCCCAAGGCTTTAAATTTTGTTCAGGAATCATTCATAATCTCTGGACATTCTTACCTTCAGGATATCTCTATCTAAATTTTCTAAAAATCCAATGACAATACCTTTAAAACTGAGATAATTATGTTCCTCACTCCATTCCCTGAACTATGAACAGAGTAGATTTAAAAAATTGTTTTCTTTCATCTCATATTCTTTATGAATGCCACTCAGGCAGTAAACCTTGTTACTGAGACCCCTCTCTATACATCGCTGTGTTTGAATATAGCCAAGTATTGCCAAATCCTTTTCTACCTCTAAAAGATTTTGCACTTTCCTAACTGTCTTCACCTAAGTTCAGCTCTTCAGCATCATTTGATAATTGTATTATTGTAATGACTTTTTCACTTATGTTATATGCCAAATACTTTTAGTTTATCTTCCATGGTTCTGCAAGATAAATCTGTCTAAAAAATAAAATATATTTAATGGATGCAGTAATTTCTCTTGTTCTCAAATGCACTCTTTAAGGTGTCCAAATATTCACCTGCAAAGCAAAAATTTCATTAACACCATCTCTCTAACTTCTGTTTTCAGTGAATAAAACCTTGGCTGCATTCTATAGTATTATGTAGGTGTGACTTATTTGATCCTCCTTTCACCACATTTGCAGAATGTACATTATAAGCCAGGAATTATGCCAGACACGATGATACAAGATGAATGTTATTTCTACCTTGGTCTGCACAAGAGAGACCCGGGAATATAAACAGAAAAATAGCAACACAAATAATTTTTGCAGTCTCTGGATATGAACATAATGTTATGGCAACATAAGATATTGAAAGCCAACAAGAACTTCTGCATTTGCAGGCATGATAAAGTTCATAAAGGTTTGAACTGATTCAGGAAGAATGACTGTGAATATAATATAAAGAAATAGGAAGGCTTTGGGGGCAGAGGAAAATTATATTTATCAGAGTACCAGTCAAAAACTGAATGTAGCAGAGAAGCAATGAAAATTCAATATTCTAGGGGTGTGATGCTTATAATAAGAGAATATGGTGAGTTAGAATCTCAGAAGGAAGCAAAAGTGCTGGGAGGGCATCTCTATTTCACTGAGAATTTCTTTCATGTATTCCATAAGCACATAATATTACAACTTTGATTACATATAATAGATATAGAAAATCATATTAAGTTTGCCTTTAGCATGCAAATATTCCAAATTACTTGGAAACCTGAATATATTATTTTTCTAAAAGTATCTAAGTAAATGTATGTGGTAGGTAAAATTATAGCAGATTGAAAATTCAGTGAGGATTTATTATATTGTTTTAATAGTTACAAAAATGTAAATAAAATCACTGCTTCTAGAATTAGAAACAATATAAATCTGAAATATCAGAACAAAAATCTGGAAGGTTAACAGTGCTGCTTTGCACTGAGAGATATATTTTGGAGATTAAAGTCAGAAAACATGAAACTTACTGCAGCAGTTAGAATTACCAGCCTATTCCAAGAAATTTTCTTTGTCATTGTTGCCATTTTTTATATAATATCATAACTCCATCTCATCTTTGGGATGTGTTCTTTCTGCTGTGAAATAGTATAGTTTTCTGTGGGTAGTATTTGTCTGATAACTGAACTCCACTATCTCTCTGCCTAAAAGACTCCTTGTTCTCCATGGAGCTCTTCAGTACTGCTCCAGTTGAAATAACTGTGAAATCTTTTCATTTGCTTGAAATGACATTTCATCTATTCTGCTCCAACTGGAATATTTTAGTGCTTAATATTTTCTGTCACATCTTTTTAATGTATGTATAATTCAGGGCAAACAGCCAAATAAATTTCATACCCATGGAAGTGAGTGAAGTTTTTTTTTTCTCTTTTTTTCAATGTAGTTGAAAAAAATACAGAATCTCTGAAAGTTAAAAGAACATAAAATTCTCATCCTTGTGACAGAACTCATATTTTCTGCCCCCAAATAAAAACTATCAAGCTACTTTTTCAAGTACAGTCACAGAGTTCCCCACACTGCAGCACGGGTGCCACCAGGGTCATCTCAGAAACTGTCTGTAGTAGTAGATGGTCATTTCTTTATTTTGATAGTTTGGGGTTTATGTTAAGTTAATGTTTACTGAAAAATTTAAGCCTGCAATATATGCTTTCCCAAACATTATTGCTTAAGGTGAGGCAGTAATTACTTAAGTATAAAAATAACTAATATATTACTTTTTAAAAGCCAAATAAATAAGACATGGTCAAAGCTCCAAGAAGTAAATGAGAGGTGATATGTGGATAAGGACAAAGTTATAGTATTGTATAAAGATGACAATATTTTTTTTTGCAAAATGAGGCAGGCAGAAATAGATTTCCTCAAAGACGTTTTATGATTAACAAAGTACACTTCCTACAGCACAGAGCTCAGTGACTGTTGATTATCATCACTGTCTATTAGTCATATGAAGAAAACCCAGGTACTTAAGAAAAAAGCACATTTACCCAAGAAACATCTAACTGTACAGGTTAAATTTACTGTGATGAATGATTATATTACTTTTTTATTTGCTTCCTTAAAATCCCAAGTTTTGTAATACTCAGTCAAATTTTTTTTGTTTGTGTTTTAGAAGTCATAGAAAATAAGTGGACTTAATAACTTCCAACTGAAGTTAAGTGTACTTCTTTTTAAAGAAAATGAAAATTATGTGGGGGGGTAGGCAAGAAGAGAAAAGGAAGATATTCTCTCTATTTTATTTTAACATTCATAAATAGGATAAAATAGAAGCACTAAACCCTCAAGTATTTGCTTTATACCTGGAGTGAAAAATGAGATGATGTCGAGTGTCTCCTTGGTTCCACAGCAGAAAAACAGAACTCGACAGACAAAAGTCATAGGTGATCGTGACACACTAGCCTCAAAAACAGGTGTCATAACAACTAATCCCCCAATCTTTTGGCCCTGATATTTTGGGTGACTGGGAGGGAGATTAAAATAATCTTTCTAAAGTAAACATAATTATTAGGAGTACAGAATGAAGTACTTTTAATAGTGTAAATAAGTGCAAGTATTAGTTTGAACATGGATTATTTATTTAGAGCAGTAAAGGCAATCAATGCAAGGCAGATGGAGACAGGAGCTTGATCTTTAAATCCAGTTATTTCACTCTTTAGATCCAATTATAGGTTTGATAAGAAGTCACAACTTAGTAAATTGGACTGGATGGCATGCTTAGATGCATTTCTTTGGGTAAACTGGTATCATATATAACAAAACACAACATTATTTTCTATGTCATTATGAATCACCAATCTGAAGTAGAAATATTAAAAAATGAAACAGGTTTTGAGGAACTGTCCTAAAAGAGTCGCAACTCTGTAAGAGATCTTTTGTTTGTTTTTTCCATTAACCAGTCCTGCTCACCCCTCAGACATAGTCAGGACCAAGGAAGTGTTTGCTGGACAAGTTACCTGAATCCCTTCTTCACTCTGCTTTACAGCTGGAGGCATATGTGTATATCATTTCAAACAGCTCTTTGATTTCTGATAAGTAAAAGAAAAAATATTCTTTTCAATGACAGCTTTTCTTGGGTTTACTCACTAGTGTCTGCATATTTTAAATGTACCTTAATGCTATATAATTATTAGGGTTTCATGGGTTATTTGATATTTATAGGCAGATTAAACTCTCCCTATAGTAATACCACTTTAATGTAACAAAAATTTGATAGGAAAACCATATTTACTTTCTTTATCCTTTGCTTACTATTCTCATAAAGAAAAGTTTCAACAAAGTTCTGTTTGTGTCTCTTCAAAATAAGAAGAGATTTAATAGTTTTTGTTCTCCTTCTACAAGGAAGTAATCATTATATTAAATACTATGTTACTTAAAATGAGTGGCCTGTAAAAACATACTTGCTTTTCACAAAGAAAATCGTAATGCTTCAGAAGCAGAGCAACACAGCAACCTGATGTGCTTTTTTCCTTTAAAAATTCTTGAACCATAGCAGGTAGCAAACCAGCATTTTGTGATGAGTCTTTCAATTATAAGAAACCAGAAGAGAGATAGGATGTGACGAACGAAATGGAGAGAAACTTGCACCTGAATATGAATCGGGAAAAAGAAAATATTTCTCAACACTGATCATTTCTTGAAGCTAATGGTCTCCTGGAGGAGCAGCCTCCCAGCACCTGCTTCCCTCCCAGTGTGACTTCTCTGGCGCACAAAGAGAAATGGATGCTATAAAGGCAAATCGAGATCTATTTTCAGTGGTTCTTTTGGCTTCTGTGAGCATTAAGTGTATTTTGCTTTTCATTGAGCATGAAATGATTTCCATCAGCTAATAGCTACATTTATGAAAATTCAGGAAAAAGAACCTTGTGATATTAAAGACTGTAATGAGAGCAATGCATTTGGTCTATTAGAGTAATCATGAAATCATTTATGTTAGTCACTGTGATGAAAATCTTTATATGTATATACATACAAATATAACATTTCAAAAGAGAACAGCTACAAAACTGATCAAAAAAAGAAAAAGCAATAAAGATCCATGGTCTAATTTTTTCCCCCATAACTTGAAGAACATTTTAAGGCCTTCACTTTGAAAACACTGCTTTAAAATTAAGATAACTCTTGTTTAACAGCCATGCATTTCTAGGTTATTTTTTACATGTATATACACATTCATACACACATATACATATATGCGCATACACATACACAAAAACTTTGTATGTGCATGCTGTGTATGTATTAACGTTCATTATATATTATGCATTTTCCATTATATACATATATATACACCTACATGTGCACATACACATGAAGACATTTTTTCACTTCTGTTTGGATTCATATTTAATAGTGTTCTATAAACCTGAATAGCGGATCACAGAAATTCTAACAAAATATTTTCATCTCATCAGAAGAAACTCAACCCTTAGGCCCCTTTTATTTTCTCTCTTTGTCTGTAAATTAAATGAGGCAGGTGAACATCTGTAAGAGGCTGAAATCACCTCAAGGCCAAGAATGATACTTCCAAAAAGATAAGATAAAAATAGTAAAAAGAGATTTGTAAATAGGGAGTTATTTATTCAGGTTTACCTGACATTTTCTTTCTATAAAGTTATGTGTTTCTAAAATCTTATAACAACATCTCCATCTCCTCATGAATACTTTTGTGAAACTCACACTGTTTCTGTAAAAATCAGAACCAAAAAGTGAGACAGTCTAGGTGGACAGGGACACATGGTCACTGTTTGGAAAACAGCACTGTTTCTGAGGGTGTATGGCTATCTTACAGAGATTAAGTGTCTCACAAACCTCCAAATGAAATGCCCATCAATTGGTAAGGTGTAAAAGATTTTCAGTTTTCCTCAAAAAGAAACAAAGATTTCATGGTTTTCAATAATAGTTAAATAACTCTGAGCCACCAGGAATCTGCCTTTAAGTCCTAATGATTATTATATTATCATGCAGTAAAATTAAAATGTTTACTTTCTAAGATTATATGGAAAATTAATGTAAAAACACATACAAAGTATATAGGACAGTGCCTAGGACACAGTAGATAGTCAATAAATAATAGCAACTTTATTGAAAATAGCATTAGTTAATAGGGGCTATGAGAGAATTTGATTTTTGCTATGTAATTATAGAGGAAGTTCAGCCAACCCAGATTTAAATATAATAAGTTGAGTCTCTTGATACCCTTTCAAAGTACAATCACCCACTTCAATTGAATCTTGAAGACAGGACAGGATTTAGTTATATGGAGGAGTGATTCAGGCCTAAGGAGTGGCACAAGCAAAAAGCAAAGGTTCAGGGATCACTAAATAGCTCAAAATGTACCAGACTCAGTATTTAACATATATAAACATAATAGTGTAAGAATATTATCATGCAACATTGTAATTTATTTGTTGTAGTTTGGTTTCCTTTAGTAGATTGCCATATCACTGATAGTAGTGCTTTGTCTTGAGTGTCTAAGTATCTCCTAGTGGTTTTCCAGTATAATGAACATTTGATGAATGAATGAAAAAAAAAAAAAAAGAGTAAGATGTGGTCATCATTCTTCAGGATGCACATGCAAGAGAGGAGGAAAATAAGTGGTATCAGACAGGAATACTAATTTCAATGCAGGGAGATAAAAGAAATATGCATAAAGAACTATGGAGGCAAGATGAAATGTGATCATTTGTGTGAGAAAATATAGAAGACTACTGGGCAGCCAGAGTTGGAACACCCAGTGATGGGTTCTGTGAGGCATGCTATCTGCTTACGTTCTCTCAAGGAGCTGATGACTAAGGAAGGCTGTAAGTAGAACATGCCTATTTGAGGCAGAAAGCCGTGAAAGAAAGCCCAGGTGACACAGTTCAGGCTGCCAGGAGCAAAACTCATCATGTCCAGCAGGCTGATGCAACCCAACCAATGCCAATTTATCAATCAGAAAAGTCATTATTTATCCACAAAAACAAGTAAAAGAAGACTTTAAGACAATGATATAAGCCTTGCCACCAGTACTTCTAAGAGAGGAAAGAAACAGTGGGAGTTCTTAGTTTATCTGTACACGCATTAAGAAAATGTAAGATCCAGTGAACGCCAGCTTGGTTTTTACTTGCTAGAATCTCCCACAGTTAATTGGTTCCACATGTATAGTCAATAGGACCTACAGCAAATACCTCACAGCATAATTAAACACAAAATGGCATTTTCCTTGTTTCAAAAATGTTAATTTTTTTCTCTCCAATAGATTATAATCTCCTGGGGAAAGTAAATTTTATCTTTTTTTTTTTCAGGTTGTAATGGATACTATCAATGAATACAGTACCTTAGAAAGAGATCTCCCCTCATTCTAGGGTAAATGCACTTATCGCTCTAGGGTAAACGCATCCAGTGTTCCTAGCAACTGAGGGCTCATACTGTATGCCCTTCATGGGGAATTACCACTGGCCACACGGAACATCCTGACATGAAAACTATGGCCTTGCACAGGGTCCAGTGTGAAGGCAGTGACTGGCCAATGCAGGGATATAAATTCCAGCTCCTTTGTCTCAATTCAGGACATTCTGAAAGACCATCTGGCTTCAGAGCTCCCCATAAAATTGGTTGAAGCCTCACTTTTATCCATTGTCCCACATTGTGGGATAGATAGTTTTTTTTCTCTTATGTGTCTTCCTCAGTTTCTTATGGGTGTATCGCTCAAGACCATTCTTCAAAAAATATGGATATAACTATCTCAGAGTTTATTTCCAGAGAATACAGTATAGGAACAGCCACTACCAAAGGTAGTTCTAGAAAGCACACTCTAGTATGGGACTTTAGAAATGGACTGCCTATTGGCTAGCTTGCACTGAGAAGCCATAATTGGCAGTAGATGAAGTATGAATAGCCTTTGGCATGTTACAACAATGCAAATGTTAAAAATTCCACCAAAGGTTAATTGGGATGGGATATCACTGAAAGAGCATCGGGCTGGTACAATATCTTCCTTACTGGAGAAGTATGACAGAGTGGTTAATCATAAATGCCATGGAATTAACTGCTGCTGACTTCCATTGATTTGTAGAAGATAGGTAATGACAGCGTTAGGATGATTAATTGCCAATTCAAGGCACAATGTGAAAGCCCAGTGTCTCCTCAGCAACATTATGGAAACCCTAATCAGTTTATCTATTAAGAGACAGGCAGAGCAGAGGACCAGGTTTAGAATTCAACTATAACAGACAAACTTTGGAAAAGGTTAAATTCTCAATTCAAGTACGTCTTCTAAGTCAAAGTCAAGGCCATAATAAGGAAGAACTGGGACCTTTATGTTGAGATGAGGAATCCGGTCAAGTACAGTTCTGAATCTTGATATCTTACATTCCTCTGAACCCACTGGTTTGCTGGTGTGGTTCTTTGCTCTTTGGTGTTGGAAGATTATAACTCCTCATACATGAAGACAATGCCAACATTTCGCATGAGACAGACACAATAAAAGAATTCCCTCTCGACAATCTAATAATGAGGGTTTAATCCCTTTCATTTCAGCTCAGCTTCACAGTAAAAAAGATAAAATATGTATCAAAGAAACTGCAAGACCTAGACAACATATGCTGGCAAGAACTGAGAGAATGTACTTAAAACTGGAATCTAAGAATATAAAATATAAAATTCATAAGCTAGTCCTGGCTGGTGTGGCTCAGTGGACTGAGTGCTGGCCTGAGAACCAGAGAAGCACTGGTTCAATTCCCAGTCAGGGCACACGCCTAGGTTTCGGGCCAGGTCCCCAGCGGGGGGTGTAAAAGGCAACCACACATTGATGTCTCCCTCTCTTTCTCCCTGTTTTCCCCTATTTATTTTTTTAATAAATAAAATCTTTTTAAAATTCATAAGCTAGAGTTTATCAATATGGAATAGTCTCATGATAAAGCTTTAATAGTCTGGTTACAGACTGTAAACCCAGGACACAGCAAAAACACTGTTTGGATGGCTTTGGGAAACTTAAAAAAATTTAAAAAGATGACTCAGAATAGGAAAATAGATATGTTAGAACTGTGTTTAATTTGTTCTGCACATCTATTTTAAAAATGTAACCAGAGCATTTGCATAAAAACTGAATCATGCAACTGTGATGTGTTAAATATCTTTATATTGCTAGTATTTCCTGTGGTCCCCCCAAAAAATAGTTTATCAGTGAGAATTTCTTGAAGGAATAGCTAAGAAAATCAAAATTAAATCCTATTAAAGTCTTTGCTTATACTTATTTCCCATTTTATCTCTGCTTTTGTATTTTTAAAACATATATTTATTTTCACATAAATCATTGTATGTCAGTAAAATGATAAGATGCCTTATGAAAAATACAATAAATCACATTGTATTAAGTTTCTGGACATATTTAAGTTAATAATTTTTAAAAATACTGAGCTTAGTGTTTAGTCTACTTTATTTTAAATGATTAATATTGGATGTGATTGGAAAACCAGAATGGCATTTAATATATGAAATGTTGTATGTATAGCATTAATCTTCCTCAAATAAAGAAATATGTTTGATTTAGCTTTATTTTATTACTTTTTTAAATTGTATTACAATTTTAAATTTTACATTTTAACAGAATGGCAACTCTTTCTTTAAATTTATCTCAGCTTACTCATTTTTTATGCTAAATTCTTTATTTGAGTAAGAAAGAAGTTAAATCTAAAAAGAATTGCAGGCAAGAAGCAATAATAAGCAAATATATTAGAAAATATATTGAAAATGCTAAGTAAGCCTTGATTTTAAACCATGTCTGACTTCTGATCAAGATGGAGGTATGGGCAAACATGCTTTGCCTCCTTGCACAGCCATAAGAAGGATTATAACTAACTTGAAAACAAAAAACACCCAGAACTGCCAGAAAATCAAACTGTATGAAAGGCTGACAACAAGGATTTAAAGAAGATATATTCATCCAGATGGGTAGGAGGGGCAGAGAGAGGTAGCTGGGGCAGACAGCCCCATTGTGTGGTGGCAGCGAGGTGAGACTGACCTGGTGATGGTGGCAGTGGCCAGTGGCAGCAGCAGTGGCAGGGCAGCAGCCTGTGGTACAGGCAGTCTCATATTGGAGATATCTGGCAGTGAGCCCCAGGCCAAACTATGCTGCCCAGGGTTTCAGTGCCAGGGAAATAAAGCCTCATAACTTCTGGCTGTAAAAGTCAGTTGGGGTTGGGCCAGTGGAAGAAACTGTGGGTCTCTCAGGAGAGTCTATTTAAAGGGCTCATAGGATCCTAGAATGTATGCAAACCCACCCACTCTGAGAATCACTACCAGGGCAACAACTAAGAGGGACTCGAGTCTCATAGTAACTAGAAGTGGGGGGAGTGTTCAGCAAGTCCCCAGAAGTCAGGTAGCTGCACTGTCCCCTCTCTGACCCCTCCCCCACATAGAAAGCCACAAAGTGCTGAAGTGGGCTGCCAGCCTGACCATTACCCCAGGCCCCACCCCATACAATGTAACAGGTGCAACAAGAGAAGGAGTCAATGCAGCTCTACATAATACATGGAAACAAATACAGGGAGGCTCCCAAATTGAGGAAAGATAGAACTATGACTCAAATGAAATAATAGAACAAAACTCCAGTAAATGAACTAAGTGAAACAGAGGGAACCAACCTATCAGTTGTAACATTTAAAACACTGGTGCTACGGATGCTTAGAGATCTCACTGAGTACAGCTAAAGCAAAAAAGAAGAAATGAAGGCTATACTAAGTGAAATAAAGAAAAACCCACAGGGAAGCAATAATGAAGGGAAGGGAACTTGGGTTTAAATCGAAGAATTGGAACATAAGAAAGTCAACCAGAACAGAATGAAGAAAAAAGAATTCAAGAAAATTAGGAGAGAATAAGATTCTGGGACCTCTCCAAATGTGCCAGTAATTTTAATCTGAATCATAGGGGTGCCAGAAGAAGAGGAAGAACAAGAAACTGGAATTTTATTTGAAAAAAATAATGAAAGAAAACTTCCCTAATCTGGTGAAGGAACTAGACATATAAGTCCAGGAATCACAGAGTCCCAAACAAGCTGGACCCAAAGAGGACCACACCAAAACACATTGTAATTAAATTGCCAAAGGTTAACAATATGGAGAGATTCTGCCCTGGGCTGGTTTGGCTTAGCGAACTGAGTGCCAGCCTGTGAACCAAAAGGTACCCAGTCAGTGTACATGCCTAGGTTGCAGGCCAGATCCTCAGTTAGGGTCATACAAGAGGCAACTGATTGATGTATCTCTCACACATCAATCTAAATATAAATAAATAAAATCTTTAAAAAGAGAGAGAGAATCTTAAAAGCAGTAAGAGAAAAGCAGAGAGTAACCTACAAAGGAATTCCCATAAGACTGTCAGCTGATTTCTCAATAGAAACTTTGCAGGCAAGAAGGGAATGTCCAAAGAAGTATTTGAAGTGATGAAAAGTAAGGACCTACAACCAAGATTCCTCTATCCAGCAAAGCTATCATTTAAAATGGAAGGGCAGATAAAGTGCTTCCCAGAGAAGGTAAAGCTAAAGGAGTTCACCATCACAAAGCCCTTATTATATGAAATGTTAAAGGGACTTATTAAGAAAAAGAAGATCAAAACTATGAACAATAAAATGACAACAGATTCACAACTATCAACAATTGAATCTAAAAAATAAAAATTAAGTAAACAACCAGAACAGGAACAGAATCATAGATTCCGGACATCATTTGGAGGGTTATCAGCAGGAGGGGAAAGGAGGAGAATGGGGAAAAGGTACAGGGATTAAGAAGTGTAATTGGGAGGTACAATATAGACAGGGGGAGATTAAGAATAGTAAGGGAAATGGAGAAGCCAAAAAACTTATATGCATGACCCACAGACATGAACTAAGGAGGGGGATTACTGGAAGGAAGGAGGGTAGCTGGTGGAGGGGGCAAAAGGGGAAAATTGTGACAACTATAATAACATAATCAATAAAATATACAAAAAAACCTTCACCTAAATATGTAATAATAGGTACATAGAGGTGAACAGAGGGTTACAAGGCAGCACTGAAAAACAGTACATTCCCCAGATCGGGGAGGGAGAGCCCTAAAGAATCAGGGCATGGGAAAGATTGCTCCAGTCTGAGAAGAGGCCTGAGTATTAGAAATAGTATAGCATTTTTATGGGAAGTGCAAACAATTGCACAATGACCTTACTCAATTCCACAGTAGCCACATTTTCCAACGGGTAAACAAACAGTAATTTCAAAATTCCAGAACTTTTCTCTTTCATTTTCTTAAAGACAAAAAGGAAATAACTGCCAGTTACTGGGAGGACAAAATTTTCTTAGGGCTTTCTCACAGTTTAGTTCTGGAAAGTCTTTGTTTATTATGGTAGCCTGAAATGCTGTCTTTCCTTAGATAATAAAATTTGGAAAATATTTTCTATTTTTTATTTTGGGTTTCTAGAAAACTTAAAGTCAGACTTTATACTCAGTTGCCACTTCTAGCCTCTGTCTGTTTTGCACAAGGATTATCTTTCATTTGATATGTCTTCATGTTTTACCTTTATTCTGATGATTTATTATATGAATCCCTTATGCATTTAGGTGGGTTATGAATAATAGCAAAGGAAAAGGATCCAATTACTTTTTGTTTCCTCTGGGCAATTATCTCGACTACAAGTAATAAAATTGGAAATGGATTGGTAAAACTGCATCATGCAGCAAAGATGATATTCAGAGTTCTAAATTTATTTATTCAAGTAAATCCTGAATTGGTTAATGACAAATAGGAAAAAGCAATTAGGAAATACATGAATGAAGTTGACAATTAATAAGCTAAATCTTGCTTTCTCTTCATTGATGGCCTTTAACAAATCATACTATATAATTATTTAACAAGCATATTTTGCTTCGATGGTACCATTTCTTCACTACCAGTACTGTTGTATCATTGCCTTGAGAACCCACAGTATATGTATAAATTATTTAACCCTACTTCTGAGTCAGAATTCTGTTTTGGAGTTGGTTGGTGCAGCTTGCAGTATGCCCTCCTTCTCTTAGGTACTTCACCCTTCCGGTCAATTCTGTAGCCATTCCTTTATTCAATAGGATACAATTGGAAGAAATAAGCTGCTCTAGTTATTTAGGTGACAAAGGATGTATTATAGAAAATTGGATGCTTACACAAGTTTTAGCAATATTGAAAAGGTGGGCTTTAGGTTAAATTTCCAGGCAAAGCTTCCAGAATGAACGGCATGTAAAGTCATTTAGAGAAATTACCAATGTCACAAATAGAAGGATGGAAAACAGAACATCAGTCTATAAGAACACCTGATAGAGCTCTGGTCTAGGAATCAGAAAACAGACACAATGGGAATCAGAAAATAGGCATAATTACTTCACTAATTTGAAAAATCCTATGCATCTCTATGTTTGTTGCAGCATTATTTACAATAGCCAAGATCTGGTAAAAGCCCAAGTGTCCATTAGAAGATGACTGGATTAAAAAATCTATAGAATACTACACAACGGAATACTATATGGCCATATAAAAGGAAATCTTAAGTTTTGCAACATCATGGATTAAGGTGGAGATTCTTATGCTAAGTAAAATAAGCCAGTCAGAGAAAGATAAATAGCATATTATCTCATTTATATGTGGAATCTATTGAACAAAATAAACTAACAAACAAAATAGAAACAAAGGCATGGGCACATGGAACAGATTGAGAGTTGTCAGAGGGGAGCGAAGTTGGGGGGCTGGATGAAAAAATGTGAAAGAATAAAGCAATAAAACATATATCCATAACACATAGACACAGACAACAGTGTGGTGATAGCTAGAATGAAAGGGGGTGGGAGGCAGGTGGAAATGGGCAAAATGGGGGTGGAAAGATACTTTGCTTATGCCAGTGGGTGCATGATGATGCATTGTGCAGGTGACATTTTGTTGAGTAGTACACTTAAAACTTGTATGTTTTGTGAACAAATGTCACCCCAATAAATTCAATTTAAAACAACATAGTTCCTTATCAATACCTCAAATTGAAACAAAATGCTGAGCACTGCTGTAGTTGTGGATTTCTGTACACTGGAACTTGAGACCAGAAATAGCTAAAGCTACTGGAAGTTGTCCTCTGCCTTTCAGTCATTCTGTTTCTCCATCTGGGCACTGCTTATATGAGGGCATTTCATTTGTGATATTTTATATTAACAAATAAATAAATAAAATAAATAGCTAATTAACATATGGAATCCTAGTTCCAAGGGAGACTGGAAAAAAAGGTTGTTTTATTTAGTTTCTACTTTTTCAGCCTCCTCAGAACAGGAAGACCGGCAAAGAGGATGGAGCAGATGCTGATTGCCTATTCATCATCCCCTCTGCCTGTTACAGACCTGCCCGTGCCGGGAACTGTGACCCGACTGTCTAATAGTCCATTAGTAAACAGTACTCTCTCCTCTCTGACAATGAAGGTCCATTTTTTTAAAATTACAGTGGAGATAAATTGGTTTTAAGCCACACATATTTGTAATGAAAGAAATAAAGAAAGGTCTGAGAGAATATGTATATAAAATGGAAAGCATTGTGTGCTGGGAAGGAAAGATAAAGTTAAGACAGAGTCAGTGGGGAAAGGACAGTATTTTCAATAAATGGTGCTGGGTCAGTTATATATATCTACAATGAAAACAAAATTATATTTTGACCTCTGTTTATATCAGATATAAAAATCAATCCCAGATGAATTGAAGATCTAAATGTGTTACGGACGAAACAATAAAGCTTTCAGGAGAAAATAAAGGAGAATGACCTTGAGCTTGCCACAGCTTTCTTAAACAAAACACAAAAAAATGTTAAGCATAAAAATGAAATAAATGAATTGAATGTATTAAAACTGTGGACTTTTCATTTATCAAAAGATGACATTAAAATATTGAAAAGACCATCAACAGAGATAAGGTGTTTGCAATACATATATATGAGGAAAGATTCACATCCAGAATATATTTTTAAAATAAAGGAGTTGGCAAGAATGGAACAAACAATGAAAAATTATATGCAAGTTTTCAATAAACATGTAAAATACAAGCAACTTAGTCATCAGAGAAGTACGTGTTAAAACACAATTTCATGACACTGAATAATCTTTAGAATTATTAAAATAAAAAAGACATTGTTGAGGATTGAAAGCAACAAAATTTCATGAACTACCCTTGAGACTGAAAATTGTTATAGTCACTGTTAAATATACATGTTTTGTTGGGAGAAGGAAGTCAGGGGCAGAAAGCTGAATACCTTATGATTGCATTTATCTAGAACACCAAGACAAGTAAAAGTAGTCTACACTGTAAGATATCTGGATACTGGTTACTCTTGTAAGGGTTGGGTGTGGCAGTGACCAGAAAGTAACAAGGGGAGAAGGAGTCCAGGGTGCTGGAATCATTCTGTTTCTTGCTCTGGGCATTGCTTAAATGAGGGCATTCTGTTTGTGATATTTTATATTAACAAACAAGTAAATAAATGAAATAGCTACTGGAAAAAGTTATAGTATTTTAGTGTATCCTCAAGGTTTTTTAATTTTGTGTGTGCTGGAATTAAGTTATCAGGGATAGAACTAAGCCTCTGTAATTGTGTGTACAGGAAGATAGTTTCAACATCATTTCTTGGTTAAAATGATTTGAGCAACTGTTAAAGTTTCTGAACATTGCTGTTTAGCTATGAAGATATTCTGAATCCCATGATTTCTGAGATCAAAGTCAAAAGTTTCAAGTATAAAATCAAAACTAAATTCATGAGGATTATGCATAGGGGATAAAAAAAGCCTCTTAGTATGCATATTATTTAAGCAAGGCAAAGCGTATTCTCAAGCATATTATTAACATTGTGGAGCACAAATATCTTGAGAGATTATAAGTGAAAATTAATTGGATTGATTTTGTTTTAATACAGGGTTTTAAAATTCACTTATGACCTTAAGCATTTTACTTTTCTCATAAAGCTTTTTATGTTCTTCAAGTGGTAGCTTTTGGCAAAAATCCTGTTTTCAGGAACATAAATATAAAAGTTTAGGGAGATGAAGTGAATTTTTAATAGTCATGGCAGATTATTCAGTAAAAAGTTGCCAGTGAAGTTATATAAGACATACAATAATCAATGGAATATATCCAAAAGTTAAATTTTGAAAAAAAAATCCTACACATATAATAGTAATTATTTAAAGAAGAGAAAGGTGAAGTATTAATTTTGCAAACCCTTACTGAACATCTACAATGAATCAAGCACTATTCTTTGGAAATTTGATGAGCCTATTTACAATAATATCAGCAAATATCTTGAGAAAATCAAACACATAAATTCAAGGGAACAGAGAAACATCCCCTTCCCCAACTGATCACTATTGTGTATTCACAGATTCCTGTATTGGGAACACTGCTCAAAAGTATCACTGAGTATATATAGCAAACTGTATAGATTCAGTGGGCAAATGAGGCCTCAGCATTGTTCTTGTCACTTGGATGATTTCATTGCCTTATCAATGGAATCACATGCTAAAAGTATCTATCTTTTTAGAAAGATACTTTTCTAAAGAAAAGATAGAAAGTAACCCTATCTTTTCTTTGTATTAATTTTGTAATCATTTTCATTACTTCTAGTTTTCCTATTAGTTTTTAGGACAGTTTTAGTCCCACTTGTTTTCTTTTTATGTTATGAAAAAAATTTGTGCTAGGAAAAGAACTTGAGATTTTCATTTGTCAGAAAATAAAAATACACTATAATCCACTGTATATTCTTTTTCCTGATCTTCTAGAGAGCACACATTTTATTGTATCACTTAATGAAAATACTTATTTCAAGTTTCTCTTTGATATAAAGTGAATTACCTTCTTTATCCTAGAAAGTTTCTGAAGTTTAAAATATCTAATTGTCATACTAGGTCTGTCAGAAGGTATCCAGTCATGTAATATGAAAAATAGAGATATTCATTGAAGAAGATACAAAATACACTGTACACAGGACAATGATGCCTCAGTTCCTTCAAAGTAGGCACCTTAGGACCTCACAGAGTTCTAATCACCATCAGTTGCCCTGTTGTATTTTCCAGAGTCTCATCAATAGTCTGAAATCTCTTCCTTTTCAAATGTGATTTTAGTTTTGGGAAAAGCCAGGAGTGGAAGGACACTAAATCTTGGCTATAGGGAGACTGAGTCACCTGGATGATTTGATGTTTCACCAAAAAACTCTACATGAGATGTGATACATGAGGAGGCACATTGTCATGATGAAGCTGCCAATCACCATTTGTCCATAGCTGTGGCCTTCTGAATTGTCCAAACATTTTCCTAAGAGGAATGTTCAAGCTTAACACAAAATTTGATGCAGATTCAGTGCTCTACTCAGTCGTTTTGAATGCAACATCCACACAGTACACAAGTTCACTCAATGGCGTCTACCGCCTCCACTGACAAGTACAGTGAAATTGTCATTATTCAAGCATGTGCATTCCAGTCCATTCTCCTTGGCTGCCAAATTACATCAATGTCGTGCAAACCTTTCTCGCTATATTAACACTGGTTTGACTGTTTCCAGACAATACCCTATATATCTATTAACATTTAAGTTGCCTCAACTTTTTTTAGAAGTCTCTATAAAGTAAAAGTAAAATGAAAACAGATGATAATAGACAAATAGAGTAAAGAACATAGATTTTAGAATTAGATCCTGGATTTGAAAGCTGGGCTGTTATTGAGAATGTCATAGGCCAAATTGCTCAATTTTTCTGAATGCCAATTTTATCATTGTATCTCTTGTAAGTTGTATGTGAAAATAAAATGTGATAATTTATTATAAAACATTTATTCATGATGTGCTAGACACTCTGCTGGACTCTGTGTTTGAACGGAGATGTTTCCAGCTACCAAAGACTTTAGTGTCCAAGGAATAGTGGATACACACAATTACCTAGCATAAACCTAGAACAGAAAAGGAGCTTCGTATCCCAGGTCCTTTCCCTTCTCCTATCCCCTACTCAAAAGAATCTAAATCTTCAAATTGAAATTCCTGCCAATGAAATGTACCAGGCTTATGTTCCATCCAGATCATCAGAAATGGCACCTAGCTGATATTAGTACAGGCTAGATCAGAAAAGACAGAGAACTAAACTAAACTTTCCATGTAGGGAAGCAAATCCAATATGGTACAGATCTTTATCAAACAAAAATCTGTCAGCCAGTTCAGGAAACAAAGCTAGACCTCCCATATATATAGATCTGCAAGGTCTAGCATTATACTAGTCACAGGAAATGAGGTTCAGAGATTGTACTCTGGTCTCCATGGAGAATTACATCAACAAATTCCACAAACAAAAGAAAACTCTCTGTTAAAGACCCAGGAAGCCGGGCAGAAAACAAGATAAGGACCATTACGTGACATCTTAAGATACGAGTCATGTTTGTAGAACTGAGACAAAAGTCAAAGGTTGGCCACAACCAAAAATAAGACAAAATCCCTACCTCTTGAGCATTTAATAATTATCTGGAAAAAAAAGGGTCTTAAAGGATTTCCCATGTCACCCAGGGATATTCATCTTCAGCTTTGCTTTAAAGAAAGCTGTTCTCAGTTACATATAAACTGGAAAATGGAGTTCTCTAATTCTGATGTTCATCAGAATTTCTTGGGGAATGTTTATATGCTCATTAGAACTGGGCAACAAACTAGCTACAAATCCAGAAAACACACGTCAATTTTCAGGAAGTATAGCATTTCTTGGGTATGAAAGGATAAATAACTGTTGTTACCAAGTGACTTGGCAGATTACTTTGGCAGCCCAGCCTGGGGAAACACATTACTCAGGCATTTGCTCTGATTGCACAACCTTTAGTAGCACAGTGCTGGCAGCTGAAGTTGTAACAGTGTGCAGCCAAGATGGGGGCCCCAAATAAGGATTTGGAATGGGGTCCAGAACTCAAGGTGTTCAGGGAATATTAGGATGTCCCCCCCCTCCCCCTCAGGTATGAGCTGGGGGAGGGACACATGGAGCAGGAATATGCAGAGCTGTTTTGCATAGCAACAGCTTTGCAGCTAACCTCTGGCATGGTCATTTAACATATCTATAACCTTTAACTGGTTTCATAGATATGTTAAATAATTGTGGCCATGCTCTGAGCCAGGGGAATGGAAGTAACTTCCCCACCAAAATGTAACTGGGGGCAGGTCCCCCGAGTTACAATGCCTGTGTGGGAGCTTAGAGAAGATTGGCTCCATGACATGGGGCCACACCTGCCCAAACTCACGATGGCAGCCCAGTAAAGCTGGAAGGATATGAGAGTGCTGGCAAGTGTAGCTAATTGTGGGAGGAGTCAGAAATGGGGCTGCAGAGGAAGACTGGTGCTGGGATTTAAACCCAGACTTGGCAGCCATTGTGGAGAGAACCACACGGCTTTGCCAGAGTGGGGACCCCCACAGCTTTAGAAGGGGGAACCACCACCTGGCTTTAGCAGAGATCCCGGCGACACAGCTGATGGTGCCGGGAGTGGAGGGAGGCCCACTAGCTGAGACAGATTACTGGGAAGAACCGAGGGCTGCCCGAGCCATGGACTTCTATTTCTTTTCCTGAGATACAGTACCCCAGACTGGACAAAGGGGGAAGGAAGGACTGTGTGTGCTTGTGGGTGTTTTAAGGGACTTTGGGATTTGATGAAGACACTAGGTCACTACTTTAAGTCTGTACAGCATTAAATAAACATTTCCTTTCCTTTTCACAAATCTCTGGCATTGAGAGATGTCTCTCCTGTAAGGCGGTGGACATAACGAACCTGGGGGTTTCCATTTGGTAGTAGTACATTGTGCCCTGCCCCCTTGGCCACCATGTTGTTCTGTAACAGTCTGTGGGTTATGCCCAAGAGATCTGGGGAGGAAGGTCAGTGGGTACTGCAACTCATAGTGTAATACCTCAACTTGTTCAGATGCTTTGGCTACAATATTAAGAAAAAAACACACACAGAGGCACATTTAACAATGACAGTATCTTGTGGGAAGATTATTGAGACATAGATTTTTCCATGCCCTTCTTATTTAGAGTGTCTGGTATCCCTTTGGTAAAGAGGTAAAGGAGGTGACATTCTTTCTGTTTGAATAAGAAATGTCCTAAATAGAAATGGGTGCCCTGAAAATAGCACTATTAATAAGTCATTGACTCAGGAGGACTGAGACTGACAGAAAGAGAGAGGTGATGGAGACTACATTTCTAGGGGAGGGGGGGGGTGTAGGTAGCTAGCTTCATTCATATAATTGGTAGGAAAGTTTATAGTGTTCCAGGAGTGACATAAAGCTGGGATACATTCCCACACAGTGTGCCTGGACTGACAGGACTTTGGATGAAATTTCTGTGGAAAATCTGGCACTAAGTTCCTGTGGCATATAAGCAAGGACTACTGTAAAGCAACATCCTTTGAATGGAGAGTGGGGAAATTCCTTCTTAGTGGATGGTAGGCATGTAACTTCTGCCCTCTGCCATGGATGTACTCATTGATTTTTCCTGCTTGATTGGCTAAAGATTCATTGTGATGCCTATTTTACTAATGTTTCTTGCTTACAGTATCCTGTTTCTTTCAGCTTCCTATTGCAGCCATTGGGGGTAATGAATGCTTTCAAAACAAAAATGCTTTGTTTTTTATAAACTGTGGAGTTCAGTACTTCCACAGAGATTCATGTGTGAAGTTGAGAGGATTGGTACAAATAGGATACAACGTTAGGAATCTCCTGATTTTTCAATTTTAAATATGCTCTTCACATAAAATTATTCTTGAGGGGGAGATTTTACATTTTAAAACCACCTGAAATGTTTTCTCTATGAAACTGAAATCACTAAAATGACATTTCTTTATAACACTAAAATTCAGTTCTCTATTCATAATGTACATATTTCTAATAAAATTAATGAATTAAACATTAAAATTCATTTTACATGAAAAGAACAGACAATAAAATACTATCAGTAGAAAAATTATAAACACCACCTTCCTACATAAAAATATGGAGATAGAAGGTCAGTGAAACTCGAATTTTGCCCCATCTTTTTAGCATGGATGAATATTTACCACAGCATTTTTCTTAATAAATTTCAGAGACCTAACAACCATACTCTCAGCTAATGTAAAGGTCAAGAAATGACCTTCGCTCTTATCCTCCCCTCCATCTTATACTTTTTGAGAAACAAGTCATTATGCAGAGTCCTGAGGAAAGCCAAATAAAATAATTTTAATATTGCAGTCAAAAAGCATAGGGTTCTAAGAGTATAAAAATTGTTCACACATTCACTCTCCTTAAAATTTTTCAAATGAGTGGTCATTAAAACATTTTATTTTGCAGGGTAACTAGCATACTTGCAGTAAAAGAAATTCAGAGATAACATTTTAATAATAAACAACATGAACTATATTAGTGTCATATTAGGTTGAATTTTTACTGAAGTTATGAAACTAACATTAATATTTTCTTATGAATTAAATAAAATTTGATTTTTATGGGCTGCTTCTGTAGCTCTATGAACTGCACTTTGCATGAATGTTTCTGAAACTGGAAAAGACACCAGAATTCGGGCTGCCTGTCACTACCAAACCCCATAAGCAATGACAGTGATTGAATCTTTTTGGGCACTTTATTCAGATGGCCAGCGATCTGAGAAGATGGCAGGTTCATGCCCTAACAGACCATCTTGTCTTTTCTCTCCAGGCCAAGGTTTTTATAGCAGGGAATAAACAAGGTGCGGTGAGGGGTTTTGAAATTCAGGGAGGGTCAGGTAGAAGAAACTGCAACATTCCTGTCCTGGGCGGGTTAGCTGTTCCCAGGGGCAGGTGGTTGTTTGTCCCTGTCTGAAGCACAATGGCCTGGATGCCTCCACATGCCACCAGGTGGTAATCTTTAGCAGTACCAGAAGGTCAGCTATTTTACCAGGAGCCAGAATGGGCCTTATCTGTAATTTCTGAAACAAAAGCTTTAACATATACATTATTTGCTAGGCTTATAACTATTTACCTTAAACTAAAATTTCCAACTCTTAAGTCCCCTATCATTTCTTACCAGCTAAATAATGAGCTCATGGATATCTAGGAGCTTATTGGACATGTCTTCATTTCCAACACCTGTCCCCCAGCCTTCAACCTAAGTTGATACTATTAAATACATAAATATTAGTTGAATTAATAAATGAAAGAATAAGTGAATAAATGAATATATGCAATCAGTGAGCACACAACTTTATACAATCTATCTTAAGCATTGGTGAGGATGGGAAGAAAAGGGAACCCTCGTGTACTGTTGGTGGGAGTGCATCCACTGTGGAGAGCAGAATGTTTCTCAAAAAACTAAAAATGGAACTGCCTTATGACCCAGTAATTCCTCTTCTGGGAATTTATCCAAAGAAATCCAAATCCAGTCTGGTTCATTTACCAAGAAATAAGTCAATTAAGCCTTTAATGATTGAGAAGATCTGTACAAAAGATAAGTCAGTCTTGCAAATTAATCAAGGACTGGTAAATAGTCACTTAAACTTCAAAAGTTCAGCCATTGGAACACAAAGTGTTTCTCTCCTTCTCTCTCTCTTTTTGTGAAGGAGGAAGTTAATATGTTAATTCAAGTTTGTATTTCCTCATTAATATATGAAGAATATATAGAAGTAACTGAGTTCAAATAATCAGTCAACAAGGAGGGCTGATGTATATGAAAAATATAAGTATTCTCTCTCAGACAATCAGCTTTTCTTTTTTTAAAATTAATGGAATTGTGAAGAAATAAAGATAGTGATTCATTTATCTACCTCTGGTTATCTCACTAAGGTTATCCAATCCTAAAGATACTCAGTGAGGGGCTACTGGAGAGTAGGGGGGACAGGGAGGAATTTTTATGTATTCCCCAGGAGTCACAAGCCACTGGATTTTCTATACTTCCCATGGAGAGCCCCAGATATCTCAACAATGGTTTCCTGAAGACTTCAATTGAAAATTGAAAGGACAAAACCAGTCCCATTTACTATTGTGGCACCATCTGCCTAGCTGGCCTATGGCCTTGTTAAACATGACTGCCATTTTACTCTTCTGAGTTTGTTCCCAGGACTGGAAATTATGGGAGGTAAAAAAAGAGCTAACCACTCCTGACAGCCACAGGCAGGAGATAACACTGGAACAAACCGCAGATTTGTGTTACACGCTCCAACTTCCCAGGGGCCACACAACAGCAACCCCCATCCTTTTTTAGTCCAATTATAATCCAATAAAAGCTCAAAGCCCCCACCCCTCAGTGCTGATATATCTCTCCACATTCTGCCCGTTTCCTTTCTTGGAGAGTAAATAAAAACTATTCTCTACACTTTCTTCTTTGTGAATTTTTTCACAGCCTGCATCACTGACCACCCTAACAGAAATGCTTTTAAATTATTTAGTATCCAATTTGGAGAAGGATTTTTGTTTAATATCCAGTTTTAAATAAATTTCCCAATTATGATTAAAGCTAGAATTGTATTTACCAAGTAACTGCCATTGTCTGAAATGAAAAATGATCGTAACTTCTGTAAACACAAAACAAACTTTAGTCTACATCTTGGAATTTCTTGATAATTATTCAAGAAATTATCATCTTATTTTGAAGAAATCAAGTCCTTCATGTTATTTTGTCAAAGCCTAATGTGTATGTGTTGAACACAAACAAGATGGAATATGTTGGCATCTGTAATATACCGTAATTTCAGTTGATGTCAGAAGGCACATTTTTATTCTCATTAATATTTTATATTCAACAAATAAAGTAATAAAATACTTTAAGTTAGTTATTTTACACACTTTTTATATGCAATAGTTGCACTTAGGCAGACTCAGTGAAGTGAAATTATACCTTCTGATTTTACTCTTTCCACTGAAGTAAGTCATATTGTTACTGGATGCTTCCACTGTAGGCACTGACCCTGCCCTGTCATGCTCCAGGACCTTTCGAATGTCAGGTGACCTCCAGGTTCTTGACTTGTGCAGGAAAAATTTCAAGATATGAGTCCAGGTGAATGTGAAAGTAAGTTTATTAAAGCATGGGATGGTGAGGCAAAGGAAGTGTCCCTGGAGACAGGATCCAGGGTAAGCCCAAGTTGAGCTGCCAATGCCCGCTGCTCCCCTGAGTGCAAGTCTTGTCAGAACCCTTAGGGCTTAGTACAGAAAAAACAAAGTACACATCTGAGGTAAGGGGGACACTGGCATGCTCAAAGAAGAGCCTAGCTGGGGTTCTTTGTCCTGAGGGTTTTATTTGTTTTCTATATCTGGAATTTTAGGGAAGGTCCCAGTGGAGGATCTCAATAGAATATTCCCTAGTTTTCCAGGTATGTTGTTTAGTATGCTTGTAACAGGGTGCAGCCAAGAGGGGGGACCCAAATAAGGATTTGTCATGGGTTCCAGAACTCAAGGTGTCCAGGAAATATTAGAAAGATATATAGGATGTTCTCACCCCTTCTCCCCACAAGTGTGAGTTGGGGGAAGGGACACATGGAGCAGGAACATGCAGAGCTGTTTTGCAACAGCTTTGCCGCTAACCTCTGGCATGGTCATTTAACATATCTATAACCTTTAACTGGTTTTGTAGATATGTTAAATAGCTGTTGCTGTGCTTTGAGCCAGGGGGATGGAAGTGACTTCCACCCAACTTGTAACTGGGAGGCAACGCCCCCTGGTTACGGCATCTGCGTGAGCACTCAGAGATGATTGGCTCCATGCCACGAGGCCATGCCTGCCCAGACTCACTATGGCAGCCCAGCAAAGCTGGAAGAATACAGGAATGCTGGTAGGTATAACCGATTGTAGGAGGAGTTGGAAATGGTGCTGCAGAGGAAGACTGGTGCAGGGATTTAAACCCATACTCAGCAGCCATGAGGGGAGAAAACCTTGCAGCTTTGGCAGAGTGGGGACCACGTGGCTTTGGGGTGCTCTCTTTGGCCATGTGGCTTAGGGAGCAGGAGAGACTTTGCCTGGAAGAAAAGGAGTGAAAGGACCCTTGCTGGTGGGCCATGAGAAGGTGCTACACGGCTTTGGATTAACTGGAGATCCTGGCAGCAACACAACTGATGGTGCTGGGAGCCTGAATCACGAGACTTCTGCTTCTTTTCCTGAGATACGGTACCCCAGATTAGGGCAGAGATAGGAAGGAAGGACTGTGTGTGTCTGTGGGTATCCTAAAGGACTTTAATATTTTAATGAAGACATTGGGTCACTCCTTTAATTCTGTATACCTTTAAATAAATATTTCCTTTCCTTTTCACAAATTTCTGGCATTGAGAAATGACGTTTCCTCTGGCAGTGGGCATGGCGAACCTAGTGGGGGGTCCTTTCAGTAACAGTATATCATGCACCCTCCTTGGCCCTGTTCTGTAACATGCTGATAAATTAAAATGAGCATATAATGGAGTCTGCTGTCATTCTCTAGTTGGTTTTACCTCAATCTCAGATCAGTCTGACTATAATAAGTGCTTTGTTATCTATTTATCTCCCTGAGTAAGGTGATTAAAACCACCTGCTCTTAGATATCTATGGTTAGGGAGGATAGAGTCTTGTTGTGATGGGACATAGCTAAACAGTAGCCATTCTTAGGTAGGAGCTGACCAGCAGCTGTTCCCAGACAGCAGTCTTTCCCGATAAGCAGTTATCTCAAGGCCAAAACACTAACCTTCACTTCTGCTTCTGTGTGCTTGCATTTAGCAGCTGCTCCCCCCTCCTCATTCCCTTTTGTAACAGAGTATATAAGCAAGTCCCAGGTTAAACTTGGGGCCCAGAATTTGGATTTTATCTCCTCCGGGTCCGCATGCGTGAATAAATCCCACTTCGCAAACTCCCAGGCTGAGTGTCTTTTCCGTAACATTGTGATTTATCAGCTGGCTGTTAATCACTCAGCCATTCCTGCCATTTGTTCAGCCCTCAGTTTCCTCATTCCACTTGTCTGGGAATTGTTGTGCTAACCTGCCTCAATATTAGTTCCTAAAGTGCTTACAAAAGGTGATTTAATTGAAAACATAACTGAACAACAGCAGGGGTAGATATTCCAATCCCAATTAAATCTGCTGTTGAAAGGAAAAACATTCCAAAGGATAGTTTTCTAGCTTGGATTGCCAGGAAGTAGGATTCTTGTTCATTGCTTCCCTGGTATATAGGAGCAAGAGTAGAACTTCCACTCTTCACAGGCAACAGAGTGGGTCCAGTGTAAGTGGGAAGTGCCTGGGTGCTTCAAAATCATCACAGAGACGAGGGTATGTGGCTACGCAGTTACAGAGCATGGCGTACTGGTCTGATACAGCTGGCCAATTTTTTTATGGTTTTGTTCTATTTTGTTTTGCTATCCTCACTGCCCAGAGCTTGTTAAAATTGGGTTAAATTTTAATTGTATATGTTTTTTTAATTATGCTGCCTTTGGAGGGATTTTTATTGAAATACTAAGTACATATAGAAAAGTCGACAAACCCTAAATTATAATTTGATCAATTTTTAACAAGTCAACCCAGTTACCTCCTCACAGAACAGTTATGCATTCACTCAGCAGATACCGCAGTGTCTACTGGGTACCTGGTACTGTGCGGAGTACTAAAGATAACACTAGTGTGATAAAGAAGACAGACATCATAGGTTTTGACTTTGTGGCATTTGTATTTGAGTTAAAAAGACAAGCCAAAACATGTGAACATGTTATTAATGATGATAATAAATAAGAAACAATCAGGATACTTGATAAAAAATTAAAGGCAAGAATTACTTCAGACATTATGTGTGGTCAGAGAAGACACAACCTGCCCAAGAGGAGGATGGAAGGACAGGCAAGTGCAAGCACAGGTGTTCTTCTCAATTCCTAGCCCCCTGCTCCCCTTAACCACTATGTGTCAACCACTCTGGCCCCTTGCTGCTTCTTAATCACAAAGCCAAGAAAGCTCCTGTTTCAAGGACTTTGCATTTGCTCTTTTTCACTGCTGAGAACACTCCGTTCCCAAGCACATGCACAGTTCAGATCATACATTTTCTTGGGGCTTTTAATAATATTTGTGTACATAATAGATGGATATTTTATCTTTATTTGTTCTCTAAAATTCCTATTTGATAAATCCCAGATTTTTATTTTACCTTCTATACAATATTCTAACAAAATGGCTTAATTATTCCACAGCTATAAACATGATCACAACTCAGTAAAACTCATGATTTCATGGTTAAAAGGCCATAATTCACTTACTCTGGATTCATAAATTTTGGATTGTAAATGTTCATCAAAGTCATCAGTATGGCTTTATTTTTAATATGGAAGAATAAACCTACCCCTATTAATCCATAGCTGTTTTTATTTCTTAGGGGTTTGTGAAAGACTTTTGAAAGATATATTAGCTTTTGCACATAATTGTTTAGCACATAAAATATGGTCAATTATTGTTGAAAACCACTCTGATCACCTGCAAGAGTTAATTTTGATTCCAAGTATCTTTTATTTGAAACAGTTTTTTAAAATGTTAAGACTGCACAGGATACGAAAGAAAGAGTTGCCATTTTCTTCAGGAAATGTAGTATTTAAACTTTAGGAAAAAAAGTTTCAATTTGTTTAATTTCTTCAGAAACTTGAATAGATAATGTTTTCATAATATTTTAAGTTTAGAGGACAATTTTGTAAAAGTCCTAACTCTCATGAGGAAAAGTCCCATATGTGTTCTCTAGCTAATTATATACTAAATTGTATATTCTTAACTTAGAAATAAAAAAAAAAACAGTTGGGAGAAATTCAATAAAAATCATTACTAATTGATAGTACCTTCAGCCAATCTAGTGAATTATGACATATATATTAAATTATTTCATCCTACTTTGAAATACTGGCCTTCAAAATGCAACATATTGTTATTACTGTGGGCTTGATCCTGGCTAATTTAATCGGCTGTATCTAGTGTTTAAAGAAAACATGCTGGGATTAGGTATTAACAGGAAAAGGGAATAAAATGGGTGCCTCCAGCTTTTACTGAATTCTTACCGTGGGCCAAAAATATACCAGGTAGTTTAAATATGCAACCTTATTTAATTCTGAAAAGGCAAGACTCTCTTGTGTCTCCTTTTCACTCCACTCTCAATATTGGACTTTTGATCATCATATGTGTAGGGCTGATGCCACACCAACATGATCTCCAGCACCAGCTGGGGGTCCAACGATTTCATTCCGCTCAGATGAAGAGCTAAGTGCCGTAAGACTGCCGTCCTCCCCCACTTTAGACACCGATCACCAGTCCAGACTGTCACCTATACTTCTGACTGGCCAGCTGTAAGTCAGAGACTCCCAGGACCACTCCTCAGGTTTGACAATTTGCTAGAGCGGCTCACAGAATTCAGGAAAAGAGTTTACTAACTATGTTACTGAGTTATTATAAAAGGACAGAGAGGAATGGCTAGATAGAAAAGCATAGGTCAAAGGCACAGGTTCGTTATGTGGGAAGGGATGCTGAGCCTCCATGCCCTCTCCAGGTACACTACCCTCCTAGGCCTTCTAGGTGTTGATCAACCTAGAAGCCCTCTGAACCTGGATTTTTATGGAAGCTTCATTACACTGGATGATTGATTCAACCTCCAAGTCCTCTTCCATCTCTGGATGTCAGGGGGTAGGAGAAAAATTTCAACCCTCTAATTATAGGCTGTTTTTCCTGGTAACCAGCCCTCATCTGCTGGTTATTTAGAAGCTTTCTAAAAATTAAATCATTAACATAAACTTGGTTGTGGCTGAGTTTATTGTGAATAATAAGACATTTCTTCATCTTTACCACTGAGGGACTGAGAACCAAAGACCAAAAATCTTAATAAAAGATGCTCTCATCACTTAGGAAATTACAAGAGTTTTAGGAACTATGTGCCAGGAATGGGACAAATACCAAAAATGAATTTCTCATTATAAACCACAATGTCATAACCTCAATCATATCAAGATGAAGTATATGACACCAAGCACATTATGCAGGTGATGAAACTGACCAGACTGAAGTTAAGTAGCATGTCTAAGGTTACATGAAAGGAGAATTCCAAAAAAGTTGCTCCTTTAAAAAAAATGCTTCCACTGGGAGGCATGGATCCATAGCCACACATTTACTCTCATATAAATGAATTTTGATTTACTTAACTTTCTATTATGCATTGAGTCAATTTAAATTTAATATTTTGTTGAATCAATGTTACTCAGAAATCAGGAAATTAGTTTGGACAGATAAACTTCCTCCTAAAAGCTAAATTTTTACACTAAAATGATATTTAACTTATATGATTTATAAAATGTTAATGAAACAGTGTGTTAGGTAAAATAAAAACTATTATGAGTATCTAATAACAAAGAATGCTCTTTCCTGAAACAAATGCAAGCTCCAAAAAATTATGATATAGACAAAGTTTGTTTCTGGAACCTGTGGCCATGCAGTGTCCCCTTCTGGTCCCTACCGTACTGCCTGACAAGTATCTGTGTCTCAGGTCCTTCAGATAAATTCCCAGAACCACAAATCATGCCCTGTGTTCTCTGTGTAGGAATCTTTGTCCTGGGCTGTATCAAAGAAAAGTTATGCCAGATAAAGATACACAGGCAAGGAAGACTTTATTCTAGACTACAACAACTGAGGAGAGAGAACTCAGCTCTGAATTCAGAGAGGGAACTGGGGATTTATAGCCGGCAGGCAGAGGAAGACAGTCAATAGTTGGAAAATCACTAAGAAAAACTTGGGTAGGTATCAAAGGTGAGGGGATTCTTGCCAAACTGGGCTTATCATGCCAGTGGCAAGCCTATTTGAAAAGAGAGTTTAGAGAAGCCTAGCTGAAATTTGGGCAAGGAGGGTTATCCTTATGAATTACATTTTCCTCTCATTAAATGTGAAACAAAGTTCATTTGGAATCAGAATATCTGAAAAGTAGCTTGAGCTTTCCTATTTATTAGATACTATGGCTAAGCTCATGTCACTAACTTCAAGATTTGCTTTCTTGATTTGCAAAATAGGTGTAATAATACCCAAAAGGACTAAAATGCTTTATGGGAAAATGCTTTAAATGCTATAAAGTGCTTTAAAATGCAAAGTGTTACTAGCCGATAAATTCAAGTTATTATATTAGTGATTATTTAATGTCTTACAATTTCCAGAAAACATATGCATGTAAAAGGTGATTTTAATGCCTTTATACAAAATACAGACAGAGATTTGCAATTTTAGGCCCCGTGAGACAGATAGTGGGATAGGAACGTGTAGTGTTTCAAAATAAGAAGGGAAATGTATCTTTTCAGCATACAGTGAAATGTATTCTTGATTTTCAAAATAACAGATAAGAAATGTGGAAATGAAATTCTAAAAGAATTTGTAATCAAAGTATTAAAGCTATAGTTTTTGAAAAATAATTAAAACAATACATTAAAGAAAAAGCAGTATCATAAAAATTGGTCCTATAAATTCACTAAGACATTTATTGCAAATTATCGTTTCTTTTTACTTTTTATAAAACATGGATAGAATGAAGTAAGACTTCTTTTAATATAATTTTATATGATAGGATGTTGATTTAACTGGAAGTTAAATAAAAACCAACGTTATGTGTGTTTGTATTCATTTGTGAATCTGTTCATAAGGAAGACCACACAAATACAACTAAAGGAGAAATATAAGGTCCAGATTTCATCTTTTCTATGTACGGTAGCCCACAGTCAACTTGGCTCCACCCAGGGTGGCCTGCGTTCTGATCACTGGCCGTGGCTAGTGTACTCCCACTTCTTCCTCTTTACATTGGTCATTCCTTCTGTTTAGAATGGTCTTCCCTCAAATACCTATGTGGCATAGTTCCGCACCTCTACCAAGTCTTTATTCAAGTTTTGCCTTTAGAAAGGAGACTAACGGGGCCCATCCACTTAAATTGCTGTGATCTATACTGTTATATTCTAAATTTCCTTAACATTATTTACTATTTCATCATATTTATCACTTTCTGACATTTTATATTAGTTTTTTAAAATTTTGTTTCCTTCTCCAACTAGTATGTAAATTCTATTAGAAATGGAATGTTTTATCTTTTTCTTCTACTAACTTGTCTCCAGAATCTGTGCCTTGTCTGCAATACAGTAAGTATTCAATAAATATTTTTGAATGAATGAATGAATAAATGAATGCATCAGAGAGTTTCCTGTATGCCACGATTTAAGATGCTGCTTCACACCTCTATGAGTATTTTCTAATATTCTTGTAGGTAATACTTAAACTGCTGAAGAAATAGTTTCTTTTTCTTTGGCCACAGTCTCTCTCAGTTGGGTTATAATAAACATCTATGAGATGTGAGATGTTTGCAAATAACACAGGCACAGAAGAATAAATAGTCAAATCAATGTGGCTCGCTGGGGTAGAAAGTATTTTCACATTCTTTTTCTCATACACTGCAGTTTCTTTTGTCTGATTTCTGTAGAGGCTGCTTAGAACTAAGTAATGCCCTTTATATAAGGACCTACTATGCACAAGTTCCTATATTATATTTAGTTCCTAAAAATCATTTCTTATACATAAAATAAGTCTGGATGACTTGCATTGATATAAAGTAGAATTTATGCTTTTCTTCTTTTACTTTATCTATTAAGCAACTGAAAGTTATGCCCAATATCTAATCATAGTTACCTTGGCATCCTGTAGCCTTCAGCCCCTGACTGCTTTAGATTAAATATTGTTATATATCAATAATTGTCTCATTCTCCACTTTGTTTAAAACTGCACACTAACTAAAATATCCTATAACCTATGTGGGTGTTGTTCCATAATTAGTTACTTATTACCACTTAATCTGTTATTATTTTTAAATAATAATTCTGAATTTTTTCTAATTGCAGTATTTTTCTCCACAGTATGTCATACATACACAATAATGATACACTAATAAAAAAATGAGTGCTGTTGTCACCTCCTTGAACTGAGGAGGGGAAACAACTATGAGCTAAAGAAAGCATAACTGAATTAAATGATTTTAGAAAACAGTCTAATTATCTTAAAAGCAAAAGCAAGTCCAGTAAAGATGGTTTCCTTTGGTGAGAAGTATCTCTCAGACTATCATAGAGCTTTAGAAAAATCATTCATTACAGTTAGTGAAGTTTATTAAAGCAATTCTTTTCTCACCCCTATTTTTTACTTAATATATAATATTTTTATTATAAAACTATATTTAGATCATGGAAAATGTTAGAAATGTTTTATTTTTATTTGTTAGAGGATAAGTTTTATCTTTTGCATCAACAGAGCAATCACTGCTGAGTATATGATACATTTATTGATGGTTGGTGTAAGATAGACATCTTTGCTAATGAAAGCAATTAATCTACTACCACAGATGGGTTCATACTAAGTACCTTTCCTGTGCAGACAGCATCTTCTTCTTTCTGGCCACATGTAAATCTTCATGACCTCATTCTTCACCCAGCGATGGTAATATGTTAGCTACTGACTGTCTTAAGGACCAATCTACCATCCTCCCTCTCTATTAGGATTTATGCGTCAAACCTCCTCACTGCACACAGGACCGCCACACAAACTGAAGAGCTTGTCAGTGCTGCCCATCAAACAATGACATCACTGGCTCTATGTCAACATTTAAGAGGGGCTAGATTAATAACCTTGATTTTTTACCCCTCTGAACATTGTCAGGCCGAGGGAAAGTGACTTCCCTTGCTTTGTGCGTGTGAACTTTCTAATTGAAGAAACTTCTCTAATCCTTTTCCTCAAATTAATAGAGCTCGACTCTTCCAAGGAAAATTGCCACTGATGGCAACTTTACACATCCTTTTCCTGCTTGGTTTTATCTGTCTCCAGTAATTGTGGTTCTGATTTACAGTTTTTATGCCCAAGCTATTAGCTGACTGAACTCAATGCTCAGGGAAGTATATGGGGCAAAGTGAAGTCAGGTTTTTTTCAAGTGAAAAATAAAGTGTTGGAGTGCACTGTGTGTGCACACTCCATGCATACAACACACCAAAAATGGTCCTCGACCGTTATATATATATAATATATAATATAATATATAATATATATAATATATATTATCTTGGTTAAATATCATGGAACTAAAATAGAGATTCATTATTAAGAAGATGGGCTCTCAAAAGAATAATTGAAATCAAATTCTGGCTTTGTGATTATTCACTAGTTGTGTGGTCATCGACAAGTTAATTTATCATCTTGTGCCCTGTTTTACTCAAATCTCAGATGGTAGAGGACAGCTGAAAACTCTCCATGTTCCAAAGGTGGAAAACTACCTTGGAAACCATGTTTGTTTACCCCGAGCCCAGCATTAACATCTAGCACTTATGGAAGTCATATTTTGAGATGGATAGGAACACTCAGTATATTTACTGTGTAAGGATGTATAATAAGGCTGATATGGGAATGAAATGCTTTCCAGTTGTGCTTAACTGCAGAATCAAGGCATAAGAGACCACCAAATACTTGCATCCAGAAATGGGCAAAAGATGCTTGCCTGAGTATTTAGTAAAACTTAATATACATATTGTTACACCATGAAGCCTATTGCCCATTTTACTAAGAGAATAAAGATGACCCCCATCATAATTAAAAGGCAAAGAGAGATGGAAAGGGTTTTAAACAATTGATTGTAAGTTTTGTTTTTAAAAAGCAAAATATGCCATTGCTATTGATTACCATGTGAGGTAACCATAAAATTGGCCAGGATCCCAGAAGTTCCCCCAGCAGTTCATACACTGAAAACATGGTTCCCAGAGTAAGAATCATATTCTCTTTCTCTTACTGTCTGATAACCTGAGAAGTTATGACTGATATCTTGCTTATAATTATAACAGGGCATCTATAATAAGCTACATTCTGATGCAGCAGGCATATAAAAATGAAAAAAGTATTTATCTTAAAGTAAATAAGGTACAGTATCTGAAAAACTTTTCCTACTGAAATAATTGTAATATCTAATAGCCATTATGACTAAAAGAATATAATTTACTTTGAAATACTTTTTAACTATAAATGTGGCTTATTTACAGAAAATGATCACATCTACTAGAATTCCACCAATATTATTAACATATTATATACAGTGTGAACACCTTTATTTTTAGTTTTGCCTCTGGGGTCTGTAAATGTACTTTGAAAAGAGAGACACTTTAAGAGAGAAGAGTCCAGAGAAAGACAAGTAACATATGATTTCACTCATATCTGGTATCTAATGAACAAAATAAACTAACAAACAAAATAGAAACAGAGTCATATTCAGAGAACAGACTGACAGCTGCCAGAGAGGTGAGGGGTTGAGAGGCTGGGTGCAAAAGGTAAAGGGAGTAAGCAAAAAAAGCAAAACAAAACAACAACAAAAAAACCTCATAAACACAGGTACAGTATGGTGATAGCCAGAGGGAATGGGGGTGGGGAAGGCAAAAGAGAGGGTAAAGGGGGATAAATGATGATGGAAGGAGATATGACTTTGGGTGGCGAGCATGCAATACAATACGTACATGATGTACTATGGAACTGTACATCAGAAACCTAATAATTTTATTAACCAATGTCACTCCAATAAAAAATAAAAACAAAAGGGGATATATTCAATGAACATTGATTGAAGTTATTCTTCACTTTGATTGTCAGGATTATTGAGTTGGCATAAAAGGGGATTAGAGATTTAACTATTAGCTGACAGGAATGTCAGCTATGACTGAAAATCCTAAATTATGATGTGTGATACATAGTTGAGAAAGATTAAAAAATCTATTATACAGAATGGAAATGGGCATTTATTATCATTACACATCTTTTAAAATCAAATCTATATATGTTATGACCTTACATGTACATATTGGTTAAAATATAGTTAAAATTTTAATTGTTACCTTATTCAAAGCTAGAAAACATCTAAAATGATGATTTAAAGAGTGAGTAGAGTGGGCAGAGGAGGGCAAAGGGGGGAAATTGACACAACTCTAATAGAATAACAATAAAAATGATTAAATGATAGATTAATAAAAACAAAGAGAAACTCTTCTACCAACATTTGAGAACATACTCAAATTTCTTCAGAGACAGTGTAAGATATTTTTATGTCTATAAAACATTCATAAAATTTCATTAAATAAAATCTTGTCAGGAGATGAAGACAGTTTCCTTCATTTTTATCTTCCAGTCTTCATGGATTGATTTTTTTTTTAAAGTAAGTTTTTTTTAACTTGCTAAAAATTCTGACAGATGCTTTAGAAGCAGATTCTGTGTCTCTACATTTCCTCTAATTTTCATAACAACTCTGGGAAGGAAAACCCCTTCTTCACTATGTTCACCATGAGTTTACAGATCTTCATTTCTGGAAGCAGCTCCAGAAACTGATCTTAAGTTAAACAGAGACTGTGTCCCATATTTGTGTAATAAACTGATTTTCTCTTTATGGAACTATATTAATAGATTTAACTACATTGATAAAAAATCATGCTATTTAATACAAATAGGTCTTCAAGAAAATCACTGTGCCAACACAGAAGGACTTCATCTACATACAGCAGCAACTCTAACCTGCATTAGAGATGATGTTATTGAGTGTTGTGTGGCCCTTTATACATTCCAGCTTCAGAAAAAGATAATCTGTGAAAGCCTCCAGAGCCTGATTTCTACTGTGACAGTTTTCAGCAGACAGAAGACTAGAGTAAGGCATGTCTGTTTACATGTATGTGCAGTGGCAGTGGAATTCTGAGCTTTATTTTATTATTATTTTTATCAAAAAATTGATGTAATAATTGGATGAAGTGAATTGGCTACTTTGAACTAATAGGAGTTTGTTTTACTTATTAAGATAAAGAACAATTCTGGAATCTTTTGTTCTCTGAGTAGCCTTGTATTCTGTGTGCATTTTTTTTTAATTTGAACACTGACAAAAATCAGCAAACTTCGTCTCTTAAAGAACTCTCTTTTTTGTCAGTACTTGAAGATTTCTGCTCCAAAATCTTTTTTGAGCTGCCTGATCATTGTGGTTAATAACTGAAGGTCAAATCATCTACTTTGTAGTATGTGTTTCAGAAATTCTTCAGACAACTTCACTTGCTAACACAGGTTGCCCTTTATGGATTTGTTTCAAAGTCAGTCCAATAATCAATTCCTCTCAAATGGTCTAGAGTAAATCTTCAGCACCATGGAGAGATCTGGACAGCATGAGAAGGCGTGGGTCTGGGACCTGACCATTGCAAGCAACCTAGTGGGTGTAAGATTTACAATCGCCTATAACCTACTTTAGATGTTTCACGTTTTTATATATGGAGAGAGGAAACTCCAGAGTCTAACTTAGCCAGGATAAATTTAAGCTATAAAAAGTCATGACCTTCATTACATTTTTAATTCTGGATTAACTATTTAAAATATTATAATAGAAATTGCTAATATATTAATTTGAAAAATTACTTTCTCATTGCATATGTTGATATGTGAATGTTTGGTGCTTTGAATTTTGAGAGTTTGAGTTTTTGGTTTAAGTCACTACAAAGTAATTGCCTTGTAGTTGGACAAAACAATTGCTTTAGAAATAGCATTTTTATATGCACATTTAATAGTTTGAAATATAAACAAAAAAGTCATAGTACATTTATACAATAGAATTACTGAGCCATAAAAAGAGAAGAAAATCTTTTCTTTTGTAACAGCACAGATGGATGTGGAGAGTATTATACTAAGTGAAATAAAGTAAGTCAGAGAAAGACAAATACCACATGATTTAACTTATATGTAGAATCTAATATCAAAATAAACAAACGAAACAGAAAGAGACTCATAGATACAGAGAACAGACTGACAACCATCAGAGAAGAGGGGTGCTGGGGAGCTGGGTGAGAAAAGTAAAGAGATTAAGCAAAAAAAAAGTTATAGACACAGACAACAGTGTGGTGATTACCAGAGGGAAAGGGGGATAGGAGGAGGTAGAAGAGAGTAAAGGGTGGATACATGGTGATGGAAGGAGACTTGACTTTGGGTGGTGAACACACAACACAATATACCAACGATGCATTATATACCTGCACACCTGAAACCTATATAATTTTGTTAATCAATATCACCCAATAAATTCAAAAAAGAAGTGAAAAAACAAATAGAACAAAAGAAATAAAAAATTAAAGAGAGAGAAGCACTTTTCTGTGAAGTAAATCTATAACATTACATGCGATTCATCATGTCGAGATATGGGGATAAAATGAAGCAATAAATTTAGTTCATAAACCAAAAACAAAGGAAAGATAGGTAAGGAAAAGAATACCTTGAATACGAAGTGGGAATAACAATCTTCAACATTTATGAAATATTTCCTGCCAAATCAGAAAAAAAATCTATAAATAAAATTGGTCAGTGCTGGAAGGGACTTTACAGTCTGCAATGCAACCATGGAGGATTGGCTACTTTTAAGGAAGCCAGTTCTTTTATCATTGGTTCAAAGTGTTCCCTATTAATTTGAGCAAGGAATAATTATGTTAATGCCCTAGTGCCCTGTGGGTGGTATTCCTCTACACATCAGAGGTATGTAGTACCTTACCAGAACTTCTTTCTATAAGCACATTGACAAAGGAACAGCAGTTAGAGTTATGGAACCCTGTAGTGAGAAAATTTCCAACACATTAAGGAAAATTAAGCCTTTTCTGACAATCCTCTCAGCTGAATAAAAGCAAGCATTTTCACTCTTGCAAACTGGATTTTTGAAGATTGTAATTGCCTTGTTAGTTCCAGGACAAAAGAAACATAAAAATTAGGAATTTGTCTTTCAACCACTAACGAACTATGCTTTCACCTGAATAGGCTCTGCATGCAACCACTGTGTTTCTGAAGAGTGTAAAACATGGAAACACGACCAAACATACACTTTACTTCAGGTTTTTAAAGTTTTCTCCTTCAAAGCTATTGACTGATGTTTTACTTAATTTTCCCCCCAGATCTTTGTAATTTAAAAAATTTAAATGTTGATGTGAATCACACTCTCAATGTTTAAGAGTTCCCCTTTGATCTACGTCCTCACTGAAGTCAGCATTTGGTTTCGTCAGATTTAATTTTTGCCAGTCATGAAAAGTTGAGATTTAATATTCAATTACAGAAACCGGCTCTAAGTCAAAATGGTTAGTGCATAAGAAACTATGGTTCATGTCAGTGATAATTCAAAGACAAGATATTTTTTTAAGATTTATTTATTTATTTTTAGAGAGGGAAAGGAGGGAGAAAGAGAGAGAGAGAGAGAAACATCAATGTGCGGTTGCTGGGGGCCGTGGCCTGCAACCCAGGCATGTGCCCTGACTGGGAATTGAACCTGCAATGCTTTGGTTCGCACCCCGCACTCAATCCACTGAGCTATGCCAGCCAGGGCTCAAGGATAAGATATTTTATTAAGAGTTTTTATATCTTGCCAGAGTCTCCTTTACTAAATATTATGCCTTAATGTGTCCAAGTTAAAAAAAAAAAAAAAAAAGAATGTAAAGAAAAAACTCAGTGAGAATATGTTCAGGCTAATGTACAAGGGACAGAAAATATTAGATTGCCCACTATGACCTGACAAAGGATTGTACTGAAACAAGATTACCTAATTAGAAATGACCTCAGGTCCAATGAGTGAGCTCTGTTGAAAAGAAAAATGACAAACAAACAAATGCAAAAAGGAACATGGATCCATCTCCTCGGGTCCTTTTCCTACGTTTCTCACTCTGTCACTGCTGCACATTCTCATTCTCTTATGCTTGTTTTTTTCTTTTTAATATTCAATATATCTACACTCTAAATGTTAGTCTTCTTTTCACTTTTGCAATTCTGCTTGCAGCACTTTTTTGTTTCGCTCTACATTTGACCTTGGCCATTTTATCCAAGCTCAAAGTTTCCTGTGTATTTTACCTCAGAAACAACTTTTAATTTTAAATTATCTTTTTGCCCACTGCTCCTGTCTAAATATATGCCCTCATCATCACATGCATGGACTATTGCTTCCTGACTCCAAGCTTTCTCTCCCTCATCCACCCCCAGGTCTGCCATTAAAGTGATTTTGCCACAACATAAATATAAAGATACCATCACCCTGCTTCAAACCAATTAGTGGGCTCCCATTAATTATGGGATGAAGTCCAACTTCCTTAGCAAGGCAGAAAGCACCCTTTACAAACCTCTCTAGCCTTAGCTCCCAACATTTTTTCTCTCAACATTGAATCTGCCTTACTGAATTCCTCTGAGTTGCCCATAGTTGTGATGCCTCTGTACAAATGGACTGCAGGGGCAATACACATCAGCAGAATGTGTTTCCTTCCTTGTCTGCTTGGCAAACTCCTAGTCATTCTTTGGAACTCTGTTCACATCATGCCTCTACAAAGTCTTCCATTTCTTCCTCTGGGTGCACAATACAACATCACTCTTTGCTCCTTACTAGTTCTACCACACATCTAGCTTTCTATGATTGTATATTTAACACTTAGATATAACTATCTGTTTGTTAGTGTTTCCCTGTTACAGATTATTAAGGAAAAATATTACATATTTCATCTCTATGCCTTTAACCTAGAACTGAGTGCTTAGGACACAATGCCCAACAATTCATTTACATATAGAATAGAGGAGCTGATATATGTATTTCCAAAAATGGATTTGAAATTAACAGCAATTTTCCAATGTGAAAAGCATTCTTGAGAACAGGTTCAAAGTTTATTTCTTTAAATTTTGAAGCCTTGGAAAGAAATATTGCAAAGCCTTTCTTGGAGAAAGGATATATTGAGGGGATATATGAAGGGGATATATTAGTAGCTGAACCCCTCATTTTAAAAGAAGGTCAAGTTTCTATTGAATGGAAAAATACCCACAAGAATAACTAACTTCCTTTACTATGGAATGTAGTGAGCTAGTTCCTACCCACTAATCAGCATCAATAGAGTAAAGGGACGTCAGCACTTGTAATGAGGCAGCTGCTCATAAATAGTTACAATGTGATTATATTAGCTCAGATTGGAAAATGTTCAAAACATCTATACTGGGAGAATCAGCCAGTATTAACATACAACACAGCATTAAATTAAGCATATGTGTGCATATTAATCACAGTTTGGATATCTACATATAATTTTTGCTTTTCTAGATACAAGATGTGATTAGATTAAAGCAGTCCCACTGTAATAATTGCTCTTATACTTTTGCAACCCATAGCCTCTTGAAGGTAAAGAGTGAGAGCACAAAACACGCCACAAAAGGAGAATAAATGACACCCCCTCATCACAAATGCACGCCCAGACGAAGACTTTCAGGATAGCCTGTGTTCAGAATGATTGCCATAGTCATTGCCTGACCTTCAGCTTTTATGGTCCAACATTTCAATTTGATATCTGTACTCATTTCCACTAAGCTCTCAGGTGTTAAATCAGCTAATCAAAATGACCAAAGAACAGTAATATAAACAAGAATATAAATTTATTGCTGACTATCTCCTGAATAGTTTTTTTCACTTTTTTTCTTTTCAGGACATAGCCTTTCTGAGCCACATACTTGAATGTTCAGTTAAAAATCTGAAATTTCCTTGGAAAACTCTTTCCCCCTTCCTTCTTTTGTATCTTAGCAAAGAGAAGGTACCAAAACAAAACAAACTCTGAAGTGGTATTCTCCTAGCTCTAAAAAATAAATGGTGCATTCTGCCCCCCACTCTCTACTTCAGTTTCCTCTCCTGTTAATCCCCATCCATCTCCCACCTCCAACCGGGGATCCTCCTTCTCTGCAGGACCCTATGACTGCAGTGCTTCTCCAGCGGCCTCACTGTGTGTCCTTCAGACAGCCAGATAGTCCACAAGCTGAAATTAACCCTCAGCACTGCTCTTCCCCACACCTGTCCGACATTGAATACCCTTCACTTGCCAGTAACTTAGTCTACCTTTCTTGTCTGGGAGTAGCTAATGTGAGACAGAGTCTGGGTTAAGGAATAAGTAGTGTGCAAATTATGTAAAAGTTTTATGATATTTTCTGTTGAAAGCAAAGTCGTATACAAATCTTTGTTAATATAAATGTCTCTGAAAGCCAGTGTTTTTTCCTTTCCAATTTCATCAGCTTTCTTATTCTAAGCCCGTTTTTTGTTTGCTTAAGACTCCGCAGACTATCTCCCTTCTCTTATTAAGCTTCCTATTCTGCTAGACTACAATATAATTTAGACTTTTCTTTGATCAAATACTACTTTTGGGTCCTGGTTCCTCAAGACTTAGATTTTAATCTCCTTAATTACATAGAGGACTTTCTTTTTATTTTTTCAACTTCATATTTGAAATTATTTCTTCCCACCACACGGACTAATCTTATCTATAGTGTGTTCTTTTTTCTTCTTGACAAATGTCTCCATGTAGGGAAAAGGAAGATTGGGCTGCTGGGCCCAGGCTGAGACAGTGTTCTGAGCCATTTGGCACAACCTTGAATGTCTATGAGCAGCTTTTAATAATGGGAAAGGAGGGATCTGGTGAGGGAGTGATATAATAAATCTAGCAGACTATCCAACTATACCTTGAATTCAAAGATAAAAGAAAAGAAGGAGGAGCCAGTTTTGATTTAGCAAATAGAAGCAGAAAAAATTATATGAAGGTAGAGGTCTGAGGTTTCCTGGAGTAAGGCTCCAGAATTTGAAAACACATATACAGGCAAGGGCAAAACTGGGTTGAGAGTCGTTCATATGGAAAATAGTGCAATAATTAATAAATATATTCAGTATAAGAATGTACCCTGTGTTTTGCATACTTACAACTATAAACCTACTTTTGCCCTACCTTGTATACAGATATATACAGTCTATATTTTATTTCCTTTAGAAAGTAAGGTAAAGGCAAATATTAATAATCAGAGTTTAGAGATCACTAGTTTTGGCTTGATGATATCAAAGTTCACTTTCTAGCAGGCAACACTACTAGTCATATGTTTTGAAACTTGGACTCTCCTTTCAAAAGAGTTGGTTATGCCCTTCCATAGGCCCATGTCTCTTCAGGAAACACCTATTTTTATTATCGTGTACCTCTGGGTCTTTCCACGATGGGAAAGAAGAGAACACGTAAAACCAAGCGATGACCTGGAGCCTGACCACGGCAGGAAACATTCTTCATCACTTCCTCCTGGATGGTGATGCTCTTTCGCGGGGGCCCAAAGTGAAGCACTGCTAAGGACAAAATCAAATGACCAATATTATTCCTATTTTTTCAATGTTATTTTGAAAATAACAAATAATTAAAGTTATTTTTGTTTTTAGTGACATGTTATTAAAGAATATGTAATTTTTTCAAAGATTTTACTATTAGCAAATTTTCCCAATGTCTTTGTTCATTTCAATGCTGAACAATTTTCTTGGGGAATAAAAAACACAGAGACTAGCTATATCAACTAGCAAGTGTGGTAAAGTACTAATATGATTAGCATTATATTGGTATCCAACATATCATCTTTGGAACTTTTCTGTATGTTAAAGACTTCTTTAATTTTTTGGAAAAACTATGGTATTTCAAAACACAGTAATATCTGTTATGGAATCAAAGAAAGGTTCCCCCAAATGAGTTATAATATCAATAGTTAGTATATCACTTGCAGCACCAGTAAAGGGAGTAAGAATCCTACACTTTTTGTTTTCTAGCGTAGCGGGGCAAAAATGACTCCACCAAAAAGGCGTGAGCTTCAGGTCTCAAACTGAAGTGGAAAAAGAAAGAACAGTTTGTGCCTTTCTGTTTCTTGGCTTTCTTCCGGTTAACGAAGTCATTTCTGCTTTCTCAGCAGAGCAGTATTTACAGGGACAGAACACTTCAAGAAATTCCCTAGGGACTTTCAATTCTTAACTACTTCCCTATTTTCTCTTGGTATTTTTGTTTATTTAAGCATATATTTATGAATTAGCATGTCCCCGCTATACATCAGGTGCAATGCTGGATGCAGCTGGGCAGCAAGTCACACATGCTGTTCGTCCTTAGACAATTCAGGGTTGCAGCGCTCAGTCGGGCTGGCACGGTGTCCCCGGGAGGCTGCTAAAGTGCAGACGGCAGGGCTGCATCTTCTGAGCTTCTTATTTAGTAGGTCTACGGCCCCCAAATCTGTATTTCTAACAAGATGCCAGGGTATTTATGCTAGTTTTTAGTTTAAATCGTATACTTTATTAGTTTCAATAATTTCTTTTCCTCCATTATTTGCCATTATTTAAATAATGTTTTTAAATATTTTTCTCTTCCTTAAACTCAGTGTTTATTTCTGTTTTTAAATTTCTTTCATCATAAGCCTCTCATTCTAAAGCAATGTTTTTTTGGTTTAGTTGCTTTTGTATATGTGAACTGTTATCTTCTAAATCACCTTAATATCCTTCATTGTATTCATTGTATATTAATTTCTACTTTCAAACTTGCCGAACACGTACAGTCTTTTTTTCCACACAGTTTTTATTACCTACTTTTATAACAATTTGCAAGTGTGAGGGACGTCAGGGGCATAGAGAAGCTTTCTCCTGGCTGTTTATCCACCCCCTTCCCACCACAACCCCAACACCTGCCCTTGGCTTCCAGTCCTGTGAGAGATGGGTCTCAAAACTGTGGGCTCAAAGAATGAGTTACTGCTCCCCAGTGACATAAACCCGCCATACAAAAGAACCATTTGATTTGCTGGATCCATATTACTTTATATTTCATACTGTTTCAATATCCTATGAAGTACATGTCCTGGTATCTATTGCCTTCAAAATAGGCAATCACAGAAATAGAAACAAAAGACGGAAACTCCAGGACGTGGATCAAAGCATACCACTCATGGAAGCTCCAGCCCAGGGGGTCAGTGTAGTATCTTAATTCCAGGGAGAAATACTTGATGTTAAACTTTGTGGGAGAAGGTAACATACATTTTTATTTTTTGTATTAATTATGTCTTATTTGTTATGCATTACAGTTGTCCCATTTTTTTCTCCTTCGCCCACCTCCGCCCAGTACCCCCATTCCCTCCAGCAATCCCCCCATAGTTCATGTCCATGAGTCATACATATAAGTTCTTTGGCTTTTTCTAAGTGCTTTGAACTGTTCTTAGAGGGTGCTTCTCACCAACAAAAATGTAACAATATTTATAACAAAAGAAGCTATAAATAGACCATTTTAGATCATCACTTTGCTTTCTGCTCCTAAGCTAAGCAGTGTTCACTTTTGGAAAAGTGCAGATGTTGCTAGTAAGTTTGCCCTCCCTATTCCAACTCCCCTCTCCAGCACCCTATGCCAGCCACAGAGTAACCATTTCCTGCTGGATGTCAAGGAAAAACTCAGGCTTGCATGGTGTTTACAAAGTATTTTATGTAAATGGTGGGTAATCACTTTAGTTAACTGAACATTTTAAAGCCTGTACTGTAAATAGCCCAACTCCAAGCAATTCTATTTTTATGCTGCCTATTTCCTTTTATAGTTGGCTAATTAAAACCTTCTGCTGGAGATGGCTTTGAACTACTTCTGGAAATATTTTTCTGAGTTCAAAACAGAAAGGACATCTGAACAAAAGCCCTAACTTATTCTTTTTTTTTTTTTAAGATTTTATTTATTTATTTTTAGAGAGGGAAGGGGGAGAGAGAGAGAGAGAGAAACATCAATGTGCGGTTGCTGGGGGACATGGCCTGCAACCTAGGCATGTGCCCTGACTGGGAATCGAACCTGCGATGCCTGGTTCGCAGCCCGCGCTCAATCCACTGAGCTATGCCAGCCAGGGCTAATTCTTTAAGATCAGTATATACCTGCTTTGTATCAACCATTTTGCCCTGTTTTTTTTTTTCTGTCACATGTGACCAGTTAATGTTTTGTTCTATGTTTTTATAAACTAATTCGACAAAATTATAATATAATCTAATTTAACACAATAAATAATTTCCAAAATTTTAATCTAAATCTTTTCCTTGACCTGGATTGAAAGATATTTAAAAAATAAATAAATAAAAGACCTTAGTTTAAATTTACCCTCTCTATTCCTCTCTATCTCATTTCCTTTCTCCCAGAATAAATTTGCCACAGTCTCAGAAAAAATATTTAAACTCAAAATTACAAAATTTAAATACCAACTTAATATATTTGTATCTACTCCTGACCCATGCACTGAGTCAAGATCTTTATTTTTTTCCAATTGTGGTAAAGAAAATAAACCCACATAACATAAAATTTATCACTTTAGCTATTTTTAAGTGTGCAGTTCAGTAGTGTTAACTATATTCACATTGTCATGAAACAGATCCCTAGAACTTGCTCATCTTGCCAAAAATGGAACTCTGTACCCACTGACAAACAACTCCCCAGTTCTCCCTTCCCCCAGCCCCTGATAACAGCCATTCCTGTTGGATTCTATGGTCATCTCTTGAGCTCTTCAGAATGTCAGCAAAGCACCATATCAAAACAAGTTTTTTTAAGTATATTTTATTGATTATGCTATTATAGTTGTTCCATTTTTTTCTCCTTTTTATTCCCCTCCACCCTCCACTCCTTCTCCCACCAGCTTCCCCTCCCCCTTGATCCATGTCCATGGGTCATACATGTAAGTTCTTTGGCTTCTCCGTTTCCTATATTATTTTTAACCTTCCCCTGTCTATTTTGTACCTACTATTTATGCTTCTTATTCCCTGTACTTTTTGCCTCATTCTCCATCACTCTTCCCACTGATAACCCTCCAGGTGATCTCCATTTCTGTGAATCTGTTCATGTTCTAGTTGTTTGCTTAGTTTTTTTTGTTCATTTGTATTGTTTTGTTTTTTAGGTTTGGTTGTTTATAGTTGTGAGTTTGTTGTCATTTTATTATTCATAGCTTTGATCTTCTTCTTTTTCTTAGATAAGACCTTTAACATTTCATATAATAAGGGCTTGGTGATGATGAACTTCTTTAACTTGACCTTATCTGGGAAGCACTTTATCTGCCCTCCCATTCTAAATGATAGCTTTGCTGGATAGAGCAATCTTGGATGTAGGTCCTGGCCTTTCATGACTTTGAATACTTCTTTCCAGCCCCTTCTTGCCTGTAAGGTTTCTTTTGAGAAATCAGCTGATAGTCATATGGGAACTCCTTTGTAGATAACTGTCTCCTTTTCTCTTGCTGCTTCTAGGATTCTCTCCTTATTTTGAATCTTGGGTAATATAATTATGATGTGCCTTGATATGTGCTTTGTTGGGTCCAAGTTTTGGGGGACTCTCTGAGCTTCCTGGGCTTCCAGGAATTCTATTTCCTTTGCCAGATTAGGGAAGTTCTCATTCATTATTTTTTCAAATAAGTTTTCAATTTCTCGCTCTTCCTTTTCTCCTTCTGGGACCCCTGTGATTTGGATGTTGGAACATTTAAAGTTGTCCTGGCAGTTCCTAAGCCTCTCATTTGTTTGAATTCTTTAAAACAGCCTTTTTAAAACAAAATCTTCACCTATTCAGCACAGTACAGAGTCCTCCTTTAATCTGAATTTTTACTCAAGTATTTTAAATATATATAAACATATTTCTTCATGAAAATTTACTCTAAATATAAAAGCAGCAATTGCACTGAGACAAAATTAGCCAAATGCAATGTATTACTGATAAAGAAAAAGTTATGTACACAGAATTTCTGGCTGCTTTTGAAACAAATTATCTCTAATTTATTTTCTCATAGCAAACTGGCTTAATTTTACTACAAACAGAAAGTCACCAGAGCTGTAACCTCAGGAATGAGCTGTGACCTCAGGAACTGTGTTAACTGAAAAACTGTGGCACAGAAATTCAAATTTAGAATAAGTATGATAGTAGTTTTACTGAATTAGTTCTTAAAGGCAGAAAAATTATCCCCTAAAAATGATCTGTTCAGCATAAGTAAACCTATATCATCTCTCATTTACAAATGCATGCAGGTCAGGTTTCACATGACAATTAAATTATTTTATAAATGCCTTCAGCCAAATGTTATTGAGTTTTCCTCAAACTAAAGTCTACGCTCAGAGTAACTTTTCAAGCTGCCCATGTATAGCATTAATCATAGTCTCTACCAAAACCAAAATGGACTTGGAAGAAGCTGGAAAAGTAAATGTCAAAGGTCCTTAGATTTCTGCCAAGCTTGGTTCCCCCCCTTGAGCTTTGAAGACTGGAAGCACTTTGAGTTCTAAAGGAAAAAGCTTTTTTTACCATATTATTCTTCTCAACTTGGCCTGGTTTATGGAAAGGGATTATTATTGCCTTGAAGATAAAAACTCTTGCAACTGCCAACACTGGCTTGTTACAACCTTTCAGTAACAAAGCAACAAAGTGACTATAGAATTAGGGAGAAGACATGGCTTTTCCTGCTTAGCTTCTGCAGAATTATTGAGTGACACCTGGTAACAACTGATTTGATAAGAGAGGATGATTGCTTTTTATATATGCACACAGATAATTTTAAATGTTTCAGAAAAGGGGAGGCAACTCTATTTTTATTTATTGACACCAAAATTGTTCAATTAGAAAATTCTACTCAGATAACCTAAAGTATCTTAAAGATGAGGGGAATGCAACATCATGTCCCAAGAATTTTTATATATTTACTTAATTTTGGTACTGTAATAGTCATTAAAAATAGGTTTTCTGAGTGGGGTGGGATGGGGGGGACATTCACCATATCATATCATGAATGAATGGCTGAACCAAGATTTAAATTTAGTTTTATATAGTGCTAAAAATACGCTCTTTCACTCTACCAGCAATCATGAGTTGACAGGTTAAGGTCCAAATATGGTCCACAGATTGTTTTATTTGGCCTCCATAATGATTTGAAATGATTTAGAATTATTTGCCAAACTTTAAAAAGCAGAAGATTTTATATAAAAACAAAGAGCTGGCATTTCTCCTTGTCAACAACCGACTATGTGGATATCTCTTTAGCTGGGGCACAGCTTCCTCTGACATCCTTCTCACTGATGTTGGGAGAACAGGCTTGCACTGCTTCTTAACTGATTATTATGGGCTGAACTGTGCTCCCTCGTAAAGTCCTGTGCTGAGTCCCTAATCTCCAGTGTGACTGTACAACTTAGTGATAGGGAGTCTCATGGTGATGGGGAGACACTCTCATAAATATCTTGTTAGGTGATTTCATCATTGTGCAAACATTTAAGAGCCATTGTGATTGAATCGGGCACCAGAGAAAATGAGGCAATCAAGAGACACAGTAAACGTGAGATGCACGATGCCATTGCTGGTGTAACGTGGCAGTGTTATACAGCAAACTTTTTTTATAAGTGGAAAGAGTACATTTTAAAATAACGGTAAAAGTATAGTAAACACATAAACCAGTAACATAGTCGTTTGTCATCATTACCAAGTATTATGTACTGCACATAATTAATTGCATGTGCTATACTTCTAACACATACCGGCAACACAGTGGGTTTGTTTATAACAGTATTATCATAATGTGTTTCACCTAGAAAGTTACCACAGCTACTTCACTAGGTGATGAGAATTTTTCAGCTTTATTATAATCTTATGGAAGCACTGTCATATATGCAGTCCATAGTTGACCAAAATATTATGAAGCAGTGCTTGACTATATTTGGAGATTAAGTCTTTAAGGAGGTCACTAAGATTAAATGAGGTCATAGGGTGGGGCCCTAATCTGATGGGACTACTATCCATGTAAGAACAGGAAGAGACAACAGAGTTCTCTCTCTGCACCACACACAGAGGCCAGGTGAGGACCAGCAAGAAGAAAGCCATCTGCAAGCCAGAAAGAAAAGCCTCACCAGAAACCAAATTCTACTGGCACCTTGACCTTGAACTTTGAGCCTCTACAACTGTGAGGAAATAAATATTCATTGCTTAAGCCAACAGGTCTGTGGGGTGCTGTTATGGCAGGCCTACCAAACAACCCACTCACCCCAGCTCTCTTCACTGACTTCACTGCTGTCGCCTGCCTGGTGCCTTTGCCTCAGTTTGTTTACAATGTTTCCTCAGGCTGCTGTGGAGAAGGTGCCCTGAGCTATACTAATGTTAATATTCCCATTTTAACCTGCACTTTATCTGATTATAATGAAATTTTAGAAGGTTAAGATATAGATTTATTAGAAAATAATAGTGTATGAGATTTGTATTTAAATCTTAAGCAATATATATAAAGAGTTATTCCCTGAGAAAAACGTTGATAAAATAGTATTATGATATTTATGGAAAATTGTGCCCACAGGTACATGAAATATCTGGGAGGATGTTCTTCACAGTAATTAAGCCAGAAAGAGTGGCTTAGCCTTTTCTTAAAAATTTGAATTACTTACCAATAGCAAACACTACCTTTATATAATCAATATTTTATAATATATAATACATATAGAAAGAATAAAGAAAATGAAAAATAGATCAAATATCGTATTTCCAGTTAGAGTTTAATATTTATGGGGGCACAAGTGATTTTATGACCTGTTTACCACTGCATTCCCAGGACCTTCACATTGTGGATACTCAACAAATACTTGTGAACAGAACAAATGCATAGTCCAGACCCAGCAGAGTACAAAGCAAATAAGACAGACTAAATCCAAGACATTGGGTTCCATTCCTAATTCCTGTGATACCTCTGCAGTGCTATGTAACTCCCTAAACTTAGCCCAGATTTATGTTTACTCTAAATTAGTCAAATAAAAGGATTAAATTCACATTTTTCCTATGGACAAAAGCACCCTTAAGGCCTCAGGACAGATATGAATTTAAACACTGGTGCATGATCCTGTGTTAACAAATAGCAGGCCTGACCCCTCCCTGGTGGAAAATAATCCTCTGAGCAAGGACACTGACTTACTCTATCACTGTTCTTTAAATGTATGTAGTGGCAAGAGTGAAAACGAATCGATGTAATACGGGTTAGTATAAAGCAAACAAGTGTCCTGACATGTCAGTAAAAAACAACTTTTGGTATGATATCATTTTAAAAATCTTTAAGAAGTTTTACCTATTACTAAATATCTTAGGAAAACTTACAATAAATGAACATGTTGTTACTGGACTCTGATTTTGAGATATATTTTGAGAACCTAATTAAAAGTCATTTTTGAATACTGCAGGCACATTGGTGAATAACTGCTCCAGTACATTCTGTGTAATCTTAAAAAGTGCAGTTGCAGAAGCATCAAATTTACTGTCTGGGAGCAGTTTATATACTAGAGCAATCAAACTTGTTTAAATAGTTTCCCAACATACTTTTTATAATATTATATCAAATTAATTACAGTGATATCTTTTTACATAATAACTTAATGTATTTGCCATGGCTTCAAACCCTACAATTGCATAAAAATCACCCACCTTCCTTTATTTATACCTGGTCCTTTCTTTTCCTGCTCTCCTCGACAGACATATTCTTTAAAACAAGTAATTATATTAAATAACTAAATATGCTATTACCCATGTTTAAGAAGAGAAATAAAAAAAGCTCATTCACTTCATTAACCTCTTAGACATTCAAAAAAATTTGTACTATAGAAAGAAATGTTTAATAGGACATGGGACCCTCAAAATTTAGAGGTCAGCAGAAGATGCTGGAAATGTTTTTTTTTTAAATGCAAAACACAGACATCTCTAAATGTGTAATTCTATCCAAAACCTTTAAATCACATTTCATACTAAAATAATGTAAACTACATGTGACATATGGGCTCTTCTGTATCTGGAAATAAACCATTTTAAGTATTTTAATCATAATTGTATGAGAGTAGGTCATTTGCTCCTCTCTACCAACAAGTACCACACACACGCAGCCCACTGCACTATTTTACTGGACAGCCAGAGGAGTGCTCAAGTAGAACTCTCAGCTGGACATTGAGAGAAGACGTGTGGGTCCCTCTGTTTACATGTATCCTTCCACAAACCAGTACATGCAAGCTGGTATCACATTGCACTGCAAAGGTTATTTTTTTCTCATTATTTGTAATATTCATTAGTCTTACTCTCCTAGAATTATTGTCAGTTAAAATTGAACAATAAATATTCAATGAATGTTTATTCAGCACCCACTATGTGCTGGAGAATTTTTGCTGGACACTCAGAATTCATTATTAAATCAGAAAGAACTGATCACTGCTCTGTGAAACTTACCAGCTAGTGGGGAAAAACAAACAACAGTAAGTTATCACCAGCATGATGAATATTAAAAATCAGCAAACGAGAATGGGTGCAATGGGAATGCACTTTAATGTTGGGGAGGACCTAAAGGAAGAAAGTGTTTAAGATGAAGTTTATACAGTTAGTAACATTTAACCAGACAATGATGGCAAAAGGGTATATTGGACAGAGTGGCCAGCAGCAAAAAAGAGCGAGGTATATTCAGAGCTCTGCAATAAGTCCAGGCGGTAGGGTAGAAAAGGACAAATCCAGAGATGATGCTGAGACAAAAACATGGAGGTCCTCAAGCAAATGAGACCCAGAAAGACAGGGGAAGGATAAAAGAAAATTTGCAATGTGCAAGGATAAGAGGATCCCTTCCAAAAATGAATTTATGATCTACTTACGAGACCGTATCACAGATGCAAAGCATGAAAAGCATTTTTGTAGGTTAAGATTCTTGATAAGAAGTACAATTAATAGGATTGTATACTATAACACTGCATATAACCTGATATATTTAGATTTTGATAATATCAAAAACCTTGACAATATTTCAATAATATTTCAAAACTTTGACAATAACAAAGTTGTCTTTAATAACTAGCCTTATCTGCTTTATTTTAACCTCTACCAAAACATAAAGTATATTATTTAAAAGTCTTATGAAGAACTTGGAAAAAAAAGAAAATTATGACAGAAAATCACAATATATTATAAACACCTGTAAAATAGCAGTTAACATAAAAAAGACTAAAGGCTTATTTGAAGACCTTAATTTTTCAAATAAATTATTCAAAAAAATAATTCAAAGATTACTTCTACTCACTGAAGACAATAGGTAAATAGCCAGTTTAGATCATGTGTAGTCATCTGAGAATGGATCACGTTATATTTATCTACAGATTTTTCCTTCTTAATGGCAAGAAATCGAATTAATGTAACACATTATTAATGTAACTGTAGGTGTGTAGAGTATAATACATGTTCTTGTTTTCTTGTCTGAGTTGTTCAGCTCTAAGTTAACTTGATCTATCACCTGCCTTGCCAAAAAAAACAGAACAACAATAAATAAAACACCTCATAATCACATGAAATTCTGTAGTAATCTTACTGTAGTAAGATTCAGTGCTATATTGTGAGTTTATAGCCACTGTGCTTAATGGAGGAGCCATTGGACATTCTGAAATAGTTGAGCAATTCAGACTCCTTCCTGATCAGAGATCAAAACAAAGAAGCCAGTGGGTCCTGTGGAGGGTTATCGAAATGCAGATCTCTGGAGGACACCTCACTCTAGCTCAGTTATCAATCAGACCCTTTTCTTTTCCATATTGCTAAGGAACCACAGATGGTAGAAGTTTGGATTTTTTCCCAGAAATGACTCTGAAAGCAAAGGCAAAAGAAGCAACTGCGGTTTTGTTCTACTTAAGCATGACCCCATCTCAATTTTCAGAAATACTGGAGGGATGAGCCAAATCAGAAAATCCTGTGCTATTTTGAGTTTGACTGATAGCTCACAAATGCCTGATGGATGATTTTTCTTACTGAAACTGGCTACTGTCCATAATGCCAAGGAAATTGTTGGAGAGGCTATGCTTCCCTTCTGAGCCTAACAACAATTGTTGCAAAGATAAGGAGAGTTTCAGAAATGTTTTGATGTGGCAAGAAAGCCACCTAGGTGGTATACTGCATCTATGAAGATGGCTTTTCTCTAATTAAATCCAAATCTTCCCATCTTTTAGCTGTAGCAGAACTATAAAATTTTGAAAAACAGAATGGCCATTTATTTACAAGTACTCCCAAATAGTGCATAACCATTGATTCTAAGGTTAGAATTATTAACAATTGTGGACCATATAGACCCCTTTTTCTTGACAATATTTAATAAAACCTTTCATGTCTAGTCAGTTAGTGTAGGTCATCACCTGCACATTGCAGCTGGAACGTCTCAAAGCATGCTGCAAAAGGGTTACGGCAAGGCATCACACTAAAAGAGCAACCTTTCTAGTGCCTCCTCCCTTGGAAAAAGACTCTTAGACATGACTATGCAGTGCAATAACATAGCCAGAAAGTACCTTGATAAGCCAGCTAGATTGATTTTAGGATGAGTATTTATTGAAAACACAGTTAAATTTTATCTACTAATTTTAAAAGATACCAATATTTTTATTTACATGGGAGAAAATGTAGAATTTAGATGCATAATAAAAATGGTTTTGTATATATCCTGGGAAGCAAATTCTATTGGTATCCTGCTCATAGCTTCTCACCTATCCCCAAATGTCACACAGAAACAACTTCTTGTTCTTCGGATTCAGTGGCATTTCTGTCCATGAAACAGGCCAGGCATACCCAAAACTTATGCCCCAAAATAAGGAGGTACCCATATTTTTTGAACTATAAGATGCACTTTCCCCCCAAATTTGGGAGGAAAATGGGGGTGCATCATATAGTCTGAATGTAGCTCACCTAGCTATTAAATGTAGTTTATATTTACATTGGTGAAACATTATGTTATTTATGTCATTAAATATTTTATCACATTTTTTGCTTCAAAATTTTTTCCTATTTTCCTCCTCTAAAACCTAGGTGCATCTTATGGTCCAGTGCATCTTATAGTCCTAAAAATATGGTAAGTCTTGACTGTAAATTAGCTATCCTTCACTGTGACAAGAAGAATGACCTCAGCTGTCCACTCAGTAACACACTCTGTATTAGCCCTGCTGTGTCTGTCTCCTGGTGCTTCCTAAGAGCTCTGAGCTCCTCCCACTGAATGACTCACATACACATTGCTCCATCAGTTTCTGACTCGGGGAACCCATATCAATACACCACCTAGATTGTTAAGCATGGCTGATAATCTCTTGGTATTTCCAAAGTAATATTCTGGGGCAGTATTACTAAAATTAAGAAATCTGTGGGAATTTCCCTTTTGAAATCTTAATTTCTCAGAAAAATCTAACTTGAGATACACACTGTCATCTTCTTTGGCCCTAATTTAACTAAAGATAAGGTTTATCTGAAAAGAAAAGCTTTGTGTTTGAGGACAACATTTAGCAGTTCATCATTTCCTCTTGTAATTCCAAATCTTGCTTTAATTTTTTTTTTTGTTCTAGGTGTTTCTCTGATTTCACCTTTACATATCAACAGAAAAGGACAACTAAGAAATAGTAGGAATGGGAGTCTAAACAGATAGGGAAAGTCCAATGGGTATTAAAAAAATATGAGTAGTATACTATCACTAACAGTGAAGATGTCAGGTATTAAGATTAACATTGTAAGTACCCTTAATTCATAGGAGAAAAAAAAGAAATGCAATACAAGGGGCATCAGTTCAGACACAACAAAAACAGTAGGTAATGAGGAAGAAAGCACTGGAGAATCATCAGCACAAATTCCCTTAAATTCTAAGTCCATGTAATAGAATCTGTTTAGGCCCCCATGATTCAATTCCATAATTATATTACATAATGTAGCAGTTTATCATTGTAGGGATTTTACTAAAATTTAAAATGTGAGTGAAGATCAGTAATTTAAGGATGCAGAATTTAGACCAAATCCTAAAAGGATAGTTTATATCTCTGTACCAGTTAAGCAAATTCTTTCATACGATGCCTGACACAACAGAATAAGAATATTAGCAACCAAAACTTGATCTCATCACCTGCCTTTGCCAGATATCTGTATCTCTTGCATTTCTAGAAAGCCAATCAGCAGAGAAGGAACAGAAAACTGAATCATAAAATGCAAATGAAACATTTTTAAACCTAAAACAGAAAATGTTTGATAGTCCCTAAATCAATATCCAACTTTGCAAAATTCTGATCTCCTGGCATATTACACTGAACACATACATCCTCATCAGAGTAATTAAGTTGCAAGGCACCTGCTAATGCTGTACTTGCTGTAACCTGCCCAGGAAGAAAAAACCTGTACGGAGTAGCAGTGGTTGTAGTAGTTGTAGTAGTTGTTGAACCATCTGTGCTTGCAAATGGTGTAAAAATCCAGATCTGTTCACTACACAGATGGTTGCTTCATTTTAGGAAAAGCAATTTCTTAATGGATATTTTTTCAAAGATTTTTATTTTTTTATTCTTAGAGAGTGGGGAAGGAGGGAGAAAGAGAGGGAGAGAAACATCAACATGTGGTTGCCTCTCAAGCACCCCCTACTGGGTGCCTGGCCCATTACCCTGGCATGTGCCTTGACTGGGACTCAAACCAGTGTCCCTTTGGTTCACAGGCTGGCACTCAATTCACTGAGCCACACCAGCCAGGGCTCTTGATGGGTATTCTTGATCTCCACTTCCATCTATTGAAAATTCTTAAACAAACCCTAATAATAATAATTATTATAAAATGAAAATTACAATAAATTATAAAATAATAATAATAATGAAAATTAAAAATTATTAGGAACAATATTTTGAAAAACAAATGCAGCACCTTTAATATTTCATATTTTCTCACATTTCAAACATCCACTTAGAGAGCTGAGAATTTTGCTACTTCATAAAGTGATTTGCAGTGGTTGAGACACCTTGGAAGGGATACCTCTCACTCTGTGCTCTCATAGGTACGTATACTTATTATAGGTTCTCTAGTAGCTTTTGCAAAATATCTTGCAAAATATTCAGAGTTGTTAAGGTTGGAGAATGTAAACTTTCAACTTTTGTCTCATTTCTGAGATTTTTGCAATCCTCCCTCCATAAATAAAATTCTTCTTCAGTACCTTGTACACTACTAGGTCTCAAGAAATTGAACCTATAATACTTCATTCAAATTTAGAATAAGCTAAGTTGTATCTCTCATAATAGATGATTCTGATGATCCATCATTCTGATCTGACAAATGCAATGATCATATTTCCTACTTAAAATTTTCATTTGTGGTCCTTTCTGATGAGAAAAGTGAGATTGGATAATGGTCAAGAAATAGAAGTTGGAAGTATACAGAATATTTTAATATTGCACATGAAAATTTATTCATATGTTACTTATGCAAGTTTAAAAATAAAATATTGAGAGGGATGTGTGCAGTCAGGCCTACAAATCTGGTAAAGGAATACTTGAAAAAAATCATAAATTGAAACTGACACAGTAATAACTATTTATTTTTGCTTTTCTGTCAGAATATATGAGATTTATAGATTATGACCCTTGCTTTTAATCAAAGGAAGTCAAAGTCAGTGTACCATTTTATTTTAAGATTGAACACATATTACAATAGAAAAAATGCACAACAAACATAAAACTCAAGAATAAAGTTCTACTTTCTAGAAACCTTGCTGCAATTCTTTCAGTTAGTCAAGCCCCCTAACCTTTTTTTGAAGGATATTTCTTCCTTGTTTCATGTCAAATAGGACTCTACCACTGTGAGAATTTACTGGATTTAGACCATGGGGAGGTTGTGAGTAGAGACCCTTGTTGGCCACTACCTTTGCTCCAGAGACAGTTTATAATACAAGTTCAGAACACTTCCATCATTTGCCAAGTCATTAGATTGTTCTCACAAGTGCATTGTCCATAGGAAAAACCTCTTTGCCTCTATTCTATTCCCAAGTTAGTCCAGGAGACACAGATTTGGGCCAGGAGTAGATGAGAATACTCAATTAAAGACTTCTTTACAAAGCCAAGTTACAGAAAGGGGATTAAGGACTACTAGTTTGGAGGTCCATTTTCATGTAGGCAGCAGGAAATTCAAATTTTTCCTGAAGGAAGGCATCCTCAATTTATACACAGAGAATTCCCACAATTTAAGGAGAAAAACCAGAGTAAATCAAGATCAATACTTAAATCAACAAAACAAGCAAGCAAGCAAAATAGCAGCAGAGACATGGAAATAAAAAACAAACTGACAGTGACCAGAGGGAAAGGGGGAAGGGGATAATGGGGGAAAGAAGGGGAAGGGTCAAATCAAGGAACATGTATAAAGGACCCTTGGACAAGGACAACAGGGGTGGGTATTGAATATGGGAGGCAGGGGTGGGCAGGGTAGGAGAGAGCAATGGGGGGAAATGGGAATAACTGTAATTAAACAATAAAATAATTTTTAAAGATTAAAAATACAGACTCTCTCTCTCTATATATATATATATGTACACACGCACATATATACATTTATATATAAAACTTACTGTTATTCCCACTATAGAGAGATAATTTATACCTCCCTTTGGTGTTTATTCCTTTACTATTTTTCTATCAGTATGTGCACATATATTTTGTATTTACAAATGTGGAAGTATGCTTACTAAATTTTAATCTATTTTAATCTGTAATAATAAATCATTGATACATTTTCCACAAAAACATTTTAAGCTTAGTCTTTTTAAAAAATTCAGATGAAATTTACATACATTATAATACACAAAGCTTAAGTGTTAGGTTTCATGACTTCCTCAGAGTAAGGTATATAAGATTTCCATCTCCCCAGCAAGTTTCCACATACCTTTCCCCATTCAATCCTAACCTAACCAGAGGCAACCCCTCTCTGACTGCTACTATTAGGTTAATTCTGCTTATAGTTGGACTTCAAATAAATGAGGTTATACAGTGTGTTCTTTTGCTCAACATAAGTTTTTGAGATTCATATATGTTTCTTTAGTGTGTTAGTAGCTCATATCTCTTTCATTTAGAATATTTCATTAATAATAACAATTTGCTCATTCATTTTCCTTTTAGTGGATATTTCTGTGATCTCCAATATGGAAAAATTATGAAAAAGCCTATATAAATATTTTATAATTCTTATATAAGTCACTTTGTGAACTTAACTTTTCATAGCTTTTATATAATTACTTAGGGGTGGAACTTCTGGATCATAGGACAGATACACAATTAACTTTATAAGAAACAAAATGTTCACCCAATGGATTGTACCATTTTACATTTCCATCAACCATATATGAGAATTCTCAGTTGTTCCAAGATATTTCCCAATATTTGGTATGGTCAATGAATAATCTCTGTGGTAGCATCAAATTGATTTGCACTCTACTGTTCTAAAATTATATCTTATTAGAGTTCTAATTTGCATTACCTCAAGGACTAAAAATGTTGAGCTCATTATAAGTCACTTATTGACTACTCCTATATTTCCTTTTGTTAAGTGTCCAAAGATGTTTACACATTACTTAATGGTCCAGTTTTCTTTTACTTTGATTTGTAGATCATTAGGATATAGCTATTTTGTGAAACATAAATATTTTCAAAACAAGCCCTAGAACAGGCTTGCTTATATATTTTTAAATTGTTTCCTTTAATGAGAAGAATTATAAGTTTAGGTGAAATCCAAATTCTTATGTTGTCTTCTAGAAGTTTTATGGTTCTAGCTTTAATTTTTGTTGGTGTCATTGGTTTACTTGTTTTTCTTTTATTTTTGTACTATATAGGTATTTAGTTGTCCTGTCATAATTTTAAAAAAGACTTTTCCTATTGAATTAACTTGAATTAACCTTCCTAATTGAATTAACCTTTTCCTATTGAATTAATTTTAACCTTTGTCAAAAATTATTTTACAATATTGTTTGTCAAGATTTCACTATATCCTATTGATTCATTCATCAATATTTACAACAATTTAATATTGCCCTGATTACTTCAGATTTGTCATATGTCTCAATATCAAATAATATAAATTCTCCTAATTTTCCCTTCTTATTTATCTTAAGTTGGGCTGCTATAATAGAACATCATTCCAGAGGCTGGATGTCAGAGATTGAGGGGCCAGTTCTTTCAAGTTCTTGGTGAGGGGTCTCTTCCGAGCTGACTGATACCTGCTTTGTCACTGTGTCTCCACACGGCAGAGAGTAAACAGAGCAAAGAGAGATGCCCTGCTTCTTCTTCTGCAGTGACATTAATCCCCTTATGAGGGCTAGACCCTAATTACCTCCCCAACACATCAGCTCCAAATGTCACACACTGGGGTCTAGGATTTCACCATATGAATTTTGGGGAGGGGGAGGGGGACACAAACATTGAGTCTGTAACACTATTCAAGAATTTGTGGACTCCTCTAAGTCTTTTAATTTTCACACAAATTTCAGAACCAGCTTATCAATTTCTTCAAAAGCTTATTCATTATTAATTAGGGTTTTTGTCAAATCTATATATTAATTTAGAAAGAACTGACTTCAAGGTGATATTGATTCTTTCCTTTAATAAAAATTGTATATTTTTTCATTTATATTTTAAATTTATTTCCTCATGGTTTTGTCATTTTCAATGTATATGTTTTCGCAAATCTCATTAGATATATTATTATTTGATATATTGATATTCTGATGCTATGATAAAGGTACTTTTTCTATTTCAACGTCTGATAGCTCATTGATAGTACAGAAAAAATGTAATTTATTCTGCATACTGACCTTTTATTCTGCAACCTTTCCCAATTTACCTATTAATTAACTGCTACTAGAATTACAACAATTTCATGTACAGATAGGTTTTATTTCTTTCTTCATAAACATTTTGGATTTTATTCCTGTATATATGATTTTATAAATATATATGATTATATATATATATATATATGAGAGAGAAGTAGAACAAAAAAAAAGAAACATGCAGAGAGACAAGACAGAGACACATATCTATTCAATATATATCAATATCTATATCCATCTATGCTATTTGGTTATTTATTTTATTTATTTTTAGAGAGAGGGTAAGGGAGGAAGAAAGAGAGGGAAAGAAACACCAATGTGTGGTTGCCTCTCATGCACCACCCCCACTGGGGACCTGGTCCACAACCCAGGCATGTGCCCTGACTGGGAATCAGACCAGCAACCTTTCCGGCTGCAGGCCAGCGCTAAACCCACTGAGCCACACCAGCCAGGGCGCTATTTGGTTTTTTAATTCTTATTCCATTTAAATTCTCATTCTCTTGATACTAATAATCCCTTAGGAAAACTAATAAAAGTAAAGAAAGAAGCTGTAGGGGATGAGGCAACAAATAGTTTTGTTACAAAGACTCAGACAAGGTTGACTTCTGGAGGGGAAGTAGAAGAAAATGATGTATGCCCGTGGGGAAGGTATAGGGACATTACTCATGTCCTAGACATTGGCAATACCACCTTGATGCTGACTGTGGGATAGGCCAAGGAGATTTCTTGCCCTGGTAGAGAGTCAGGAAAGCATCCTGGGCATAGGATCCTATATTTATTTCAAGTAGCAGTTTATGACCTCAGAACAAGAGTTAATAAATTCCCTCCTGCCCAAGACATAAGGGATAATGGCAGCTTCCTAAGAAGGCCTCGTCCTGTGCCCAGGAGCCCAAGGTTTGTCTAAGATTTATGTGCTCAAGGGCAACACAGATCTGCCCCTGCCTTTATCACAAACCTGAAAGTGACAAGCAGAACTGGTCCACTGTTGGGGGAGCAAGAGAAGCATGGACAAGACTCACTCTGTAGAACAAGTGAGGTGGGACAACGAAGTTGAGGAAGGAATAAAAATGCTGAGAAAAACCCTCCAGCTCCCAGGTCTGCATGAAAGCACAAGGCACCTAGAGGAATATGGAGAATGCAGTGTCAAGAAGATAATATTAGCAGTAACAAAATCCAAACACAGGTCAAATGCAGAATAGATTGACTCAATCACCTATGGCCAGGCTTGAGAGGAAAAGAGGCATGAGCACTTCCTGAGGAAAGTAGAATTATCTCAGTCCCTACTGTTATTCCACACAAAGTTGCTGTTATTCAGTTACAAGTTTCAAAACACACCAAAAAAGAGTTGGGGCGGGGACCTGTTTTAAAGAGATAAATCAATAAGCAGAACTGGGGTCAGAAGTGATCCAGATACTAAGCCATGAAACAGAAAAATGAAAACCAGCTATAATTAACATATGAAAGATTTGAGTGGAAACATTTGATTAACATACATTAACAGACAGGGAATTTTAGTGAGGAGATGTCTCTATAAGAAAGAATCAGTTGGGAATGTTAGAAATAAAATATCAGTAATAACTCTTTTGGTGAACTCAGCAGCCAGTAGAATTCCTCCAAACTCAAAAATGAAGAGGAAAATGATTTTAAAAGAAAAATAAAAGAAAGCATCCAGGAGCTGCAAAGTTAATCAAATGAGCTAAATTACATATAATTAAAGGTCTACAATGAGAAGAGAGAGAAAAAGGGACAGAAGAAATATTTGAGGAGATAATGGCTGGGAATGTGCTAAAAATAAAGACAGACAACAAAATGCAGACGACAGCAGCACAAAGGAACCCAAAAAGTACACCACCACCACCACCACCACCACCACCAACAACAACAACAAAGACGCACAATCAAAATTGTGTAGCTAAGAATAAAAAGGAAAGCTTGAAGGTAGCCAAAAAAATACATAGAGGAAAAAGGATAATTAAAGCATACTTCTGAGAAACAATTAAAAATACTGGGAAAAAATAAATTCAGAATTCTATATCCAGGGAAATATATTTCAAAAATAAAACAAAATAAATAGTATTTCCAAAAAAAGCTAAGAATTTATTGCCAGGATTTGGTTTACAATAAATACTATAGCAAGTTCTATGAGAGGAGTAGTTTGTTGTCATATGGAAACTTCAGGATGGGCAATAAGAAATACATAGGACAGATCTTGTAAAAATAAAAGTAAATATAAATAACATTTCTGTTATTTTACAGCACTTTATAAGAAAAATGACCAATCAAAAATACTAAAACATGTTGAGATTATAAGATATAGTAAAATAAAAACTATATTAAACACAGCACAAAAAATCCAAGAAAAGATTTGGGAACATGCTATTTTAAGTTATATATTTTGTGTGTGGTGGCATAATGTTATTTGAAAGATTATGATAAGTTAAAGATGTCTTTTATAAAATCTAGGCCAATTAATTAAAATAATGAAAGACAGATATAACTGCCCCCAAAAATGGAATAAAAAAATTCTCAATCCAAATGAAGAACAAATAAACAAATTAAAAAGCCCAAAGAAAGAACAAAAATATGACATGCAGAAAACATATCTAATAGGGCAGAGCATTTAAATCAAATCATATCAATAATAACATTAAATATGAATAATTGAAACCCTCCAATATAAAAAAATATTAAATTTATAATAAAAAGACCACATTATATATATAAGAAACCAACTTTAAATAGTTAAATGTAAAAGATTTGGATAAAAACACCATGCAGCTTTAATCCAAGGAAGCTGGTGTGATACCAGAAAAAAAAATTAGAATTAGAAATATTACTAGGCTATAAAAAATCAAATGATTTTAAAGTAGTTCATCAAGAAAAAATATAATAAGTATCAGCACTTCAAATTACATGAAGCAAATATTGTTAAACTAGAAGAAAGATCCACAAGTACTGTTGGTGACTTCTCATTTAGTAAGCAAAATAAGAAGACAGAAAATCAGTAAATATTTAGAAGAACTGAACTTTTAGCCAACTTGACCAAATTGAAATTTATAGTACACTTAGTTCAACAGCAGCAGAACACAGACTTTTTTTTTTAAGTGCATGGCATACTGACCAGGACAAACCATATTCTGTGTTATAACACAAGCAAACAAAATTAAGAATAAAAATCACAAAGGGTATGTTCTTTAAGCTCCTAAAAAGTAAATTATATAAATTCTGAAAAATACCTAGAATGATTAGATTTTAGCAAATTTTGTAATGTGAGGTAAGGTAAACATAAAAATTGCACTGATTCATAAAGTTATTTAAAATGTGTACTTATTATACAAAGCATATAATAAATATGACTATTCAAATTCCATATTTCTGGAAGAGATATTTGGAAGCATAATACTAATATCTCCTTTGTCTTCAGTATTGTGTTTTTACATCCCATCTTTCACTACCAGTTACTTGTACTCTACTATCACATTTCAATACCAGCAAAAAAATGTTGTCATATAATCTTGCTGCTTACTTAATTTTTTATTAAGAATAGAAACAGGTGAAAATAGTTCTTCTGCTACAATGTGTATATAAACCAGCAGATTCCCAGCAACCTAATAAATATCATCACACTAACACAAATCACCTGTGTACTCATTAAAAATGACAAACTCAAGAACCTTTTTTGATCTTCCTTATTTCATATACAGTTTGAGAGTATTTCAAGACTATTCTTTAACTCCAGCATTGGAAAATAATACTGAGATCTCATAAATATTACACATAATTGGTCATGTATTTCAGCTCAAATTGGCCATCATAATCCTCAAATCCCACTGTCTTTATTTTCTAAGAAAACACATAAATACATTTTCCTTTTCTTAACTCTAAATCTTCTTTCTCAAGTCCTTAAATATAGAGGGGAGAAAAATGTCCAATTATACATTTTTCTCCTAACAGAAGTGTTCATTTATTCACAGCTGGCTTTTTGGTTCTGAAGTTCTATGAATTGTCCTTGGATGGATGGATGGATGGATGGATGGATGGATGTGTGGATTCTGGAAACAGATTCTGCCTGGAGTATGACTCATCAGGAGGTAGGAAAACTTCTGAATAAATGTTCCTCTCCTCTTTCCTTATGATTTCTCTTGGATTTTAGTTCTTTTTTCATTAATGACAGTGAAAAGGGGTGCCACATTCTACATCTAGACCACTGGATTGCTTTATGTTGGAAATGTATATACTCTATTTGATGTTTTACCAAATTGTTTCCTGTGTTTGTGAAATTTTAAAAACCAATTTTAAAGATAAAAGACCCAAATTTACTTTCTTTCTTAAGTTTATTGATAGTAGATACTAATTAACTTTGAATAATTCTACAATGAAGCTTTAAAAATACCATATGTGCCTTGAATAAAAATTAAATAAATAAAAATAGCTTTAATACTTTTTCCTTTAATAGTAATGAGATTCTAAGTGTGAAATACAGGTTTATATATTTAAAACTATAATTTAAAGATCATTTGTTCTTAAAAGATGTACCAAAAAAAAAAATCAGCTTAGGCTGGGTTTGATTTGAGAAGCCTATTTTCAACTATGCAAATTATTCCACATTCCCACAGGGAGGATTTGACGTTAACTCCAGAGTGAGGCTAGAGGGTGAGAAAGGAGCAGAATATTCTGTGCCACCCAGAAGAAATCTACTCCAAGCTGCCCCAACGTCTCCAGGGCCTCCCGACAATAAAGCTACATAGTATCACTCAGTGGGGCTTAATATCCCATCTTCATTTCTGGCTCAGAAAATTATTTTCAAGTATTAAATATACTCCAAAAAGTACAGATTTGGTAGTTAAAAGGGACTTTGTATCTAGCCCAATTCCCGTACATGATTCAGGAATCGAGGATCGCAAATATTCCTAAACTTGCAGTTTAGTCCTTGACCTAGGACTTGAACTCCTACCATCTGATTCCCAGTATAATGTCTATTCTATGATATCAAACTGATCTGACCTTATAAACCTGCCCTTACTAGGGATTTTATTCATTTGCACCTTGTTTCTTTGGCAGTCCAAATGGGTGGTCCTGAGACAAATATTGGGGTAATGATGTGTTCTGAATGTTTGCACACCCTTTCTTCCCCCACAAATTCATATATTAGAATCTTAATCCTCAAAGTGATATAGAAAGTGTGGCCTGTGGGAGCTGATTAGCTCATGAGGAAGGACCCCTCATGATTGGGATCAGTGCCCACAGAGAACAGGCTCTCCAGAGCTGCCCAGCCCTTTCCACCATGTGAGGACACCCTGAGATGTCAGAATCTGCGACCCGGAGGAGGGCCTTTGCCAGAACCTAGCCCCTCTGACCCCCTGATCTTGCTCTAAGAAACAAAGATCTGTTGTTCCTGAGCCACCCACTCTGGAGTTTGTTAGAGCAGCTTGAACAGACTAAGGGAGATGCTTTAACATGACAGCAGCACAAAGTATTGAGAAAGAAATATAAGAAGGAAGACATAATTGAAATTATAGATAATATGATGGTTAGATTGAATAGCCCATAACAAGATAAAACCAGCAAGATGCTACCTACAATTGTGCTTTTAATTGATGCCTAGACATGACAGAAGCCTGCTAGCTGTCCTTTCCTTCATTTCATGAGGACTTCAGTTTTTAAGGATTTGTAAAGTGAAAAGAATAAACAGACTCTGAATTAAAACCCATGAAAGAAGCTGCCATTCTGTCACGGTAATACACCTGAGATCTGTGAAACTGACAGTTTGTTAATTTAATGTAGTTCCTGAAATTATAAAACCCTTTGACCAAAACATTGAAAAATTACTATTTCTCTGACATTAATAAACATAATTATATCCTCAGGTTGGGAAGAGCTTTGTGAAATTTAGTAATGTGTTAAATATTGTTTTCACAATGTCAGTTCCTAGAAATTACTTTATGTACAATGACTTAATCTTACCTAAGTATGAAGGCCCATAGGGTTCCCCCCATTTAAAAAATATATAGGTTTATTAAAACTTTACATGTACCATGTTAAAAACTTTACATAAGCATTTTATTTAATCCTCCTTATAACTCTATATGGCAGAACTATATAGGGAAAGAAACTGAGGCTTACAGATGTTAACAACTGATACGGAGCAAAGCTAGAAGGTGAGCACAAGGTTTCTGATTACAGGGTATGTGTGTTTAATTATCATGCTACTTTATTCTGTATGTGAGGAAACTAAGTATGAAGAGCCAAATGACTTGTTTGTGCTCATACAGTAAATTAAAGATGATGTCAGTTTGAAATTCAAATGAACATTTCATCAGTCTAGCAGTGAAGCCAGACTGAAATTCAGGTATTGGTCAGAACTAAGTTCTTGTCAGAAGCTGAAATGGGGAATGGGGAGTGGATTGCATGTAGAATTCACCTCCTTATTTCTATAGGACTGAGGCCTCCATTCTCTAGATAGCTGTTACCTGGAGGTTCTCAGCCCACAGATGCGGACCAGAGTCCTCTGCTACCTACTCCTCTCCATAGTCAGCAAAAAAAGTCAGGGCTTTCAGTCAGATACAAAAACAGGAATTCTGCTGTGAGTGAATTCCTGAACAGAATGTGTCCAAACAGGAATATGAGTGAGCTCAGAAGGATTCTCTAGAGGATCCATCAGATAAGAATGCAGCCCAGCTGAGAAACTGACTGCAGCCTCAGTCTGAGACTGAGCAAAGTTAAGCAATCACCATCATCCACCCCTACTATGCTGACCCCTCACCATGAGCAGAGACTGCCATCTGCCATCAGGGGAGACAGAGGGCCCTCAGAGAAGGCAAGACACTGCTCCAGGCTGTGTGGACAGAAGAGAAACCAGTAGGCAGGTACCAGAGGGTCTAGAAGCAGGAGTTAGATGGATGGTTAAGGTCTGGCATCCTGGCCCACAGAAACTATGAGAAAATGTGTGTTGCTTTAAACTGTTAAGTTTGTGCTAAATTGTTACACAGCGGTAGAAAATTAATACAGATTTTTGTAGCACAAGTGGGTGATCAGCTAATAAATGACTAACTTGTGGGAGAGCCTTTGGAACCAGGAAGTGGGAAGAAGCTACAAGGATTCTGGTGAGTACAATAGAACCTACATTAAGTTGAGCAGACTGTTAGTAGAAATATGGATGTTTATTAGGAGAGAAACTTGAAACTCAGTTCTTCTTGCCAACACAGTAAAGAATTACACATCAGCAAATCTATTAGCATGCAAGCAGGGTCAATCGGTGATAACTTCTCACGGTAGAGAATGGGCATTGCTGAGGCGAGGGAGGAAGACAAGAGCATCAGGTCCTCTGTCTTGAGGACTTCCGTAGTTGTTGGGGTGGGAGTGAGGGAGTTACATATTGATTAGTGGGTAAAGGTGGTGCCAGCCTCCCCTGGGGGAATATAACTACTCAAATGTAGGTATGTATGGGGGTCAGTCAGCCCAAATTCTTAACTTGCTCCAGCCCACATTTGGTCATCTTGTTGTAAAACAGATACATGGCAGGAGGCAGTTAACTAAAGTTGAGTCAGCTACCCAAAGTTATTTATGGGCCCTTTCTACAAACACCAGGGACCCTTTATAAAAAAGATAGTGACCAGAGGTAGGCAATTAACCAAAGTGATTTTTGGAGCTTTTACTTTAGGCACCATAAAATCCCTCTTCCTCCACCTTCTAGACCTTGGGATGAATACATAGTTTCAAAGGCTTTCTTTCCCAGATGCATACAGAATTTCAAGAGCTCCCTTCCTCCAGTGCTAGCATGGTGTTTTTTCGTGATGTTGGAACACCTGGCAATATTATCAGACCAGACTCAGGACTGCTGAGTTAGTAGGTGAAACGTGTCTCCCTCTTCCTCCCTGCCTTGGTTCACTATCTATCGTACCTAACTGACAAACTGCCAATTAGGGCTCAGAAGGAAGAGAGGAACATGTTATCAGAAAACTGAGGAAAGGGCTCCTACTGATAAAATAGCAAAAAACTTAGTGAAATTTTCTCCTTCTGTTATATGGAAAGTACCTTGGAGAACTTGGAAGCAGACCTGTCCCCATTCAAGCCTTTGAAGAGGCTGCAGCCCAAGCCAACCCTAAAGCAGAAACTCACTAAACCTCGCCAAGACTTCTGTCCTGTAGACACTGTGAGATAATAAGTACATGTTGTTAAAAGCCACTAAGTCTGTGTACTTTGTTATACATCACAGAAAACTGGTACTGCCATGTAATAAAGGTCAGCTGCATCTTAGGAGTATAGATATTTAACGTACTATAATGTCTTTGTTCTATAATCACAATAACTATTCATGAAAACTGCCTATGATGTCATGATTTGATTAATTAGGTAGAAACATGGTTTGAAACATAGGGAAAAAGATACTTTTTATATTTAGTTAAAGAAAATAGTTGAATATTTTGTTTCAAATTCTATATGAGGTGAAAGAGTCTATGAACATTTTACTCAATATTTGTATAAAATGAATTGATAAAAAGAAGGGGTTCAGTAAACTCAGGGCCATATTTGATTTAACAACAGGGCAGGGTTTGACTGAACTGTGCTGATGCCTGCTTCAGCCAGTATTTGACTCCACAGCACAGGTTATTCAGCAGTACTATCCTCTGTGTAATCATCTATATTCTCATTCATTTGTTTTCTCAACAAACTGAATGTTGGTTATGTCACATTCAAAATAATTTTCTAGGCACTGTGGGTAATACAATAATCAAACATGTGCTGTCAACAAAAGTGCATGTAAGTAACCAGTACATTTTCTGTGTTACATAGGAACACGTTTCATAGGAGAGGTACAGATCATGGTAAGCCAGCATTTAAAGAACAAAGAATACAGTGTACTTTTTTCAGAAGGAGAGTGGGCATTGAGAAAAGACCTTAAGGATGATGGAACATTCTACCACACTTTAAAGGACCAATAAATTTAGAATTAGTGGCATAGGGTAAATGTTAGGATAACATACTCCTTTCTCAGGAGAGTAATTTTATATAAGATGGCTTGTTCAGCATCAGGTAGACTTATTTCAGTTTTCTCCAACTTTGCTCATATCAGAATTGCCCACATATGTTTTTAAATGTATTTTCCTTGGGGGGAGTGTTTACATGACTCTGTGTGTGTGTGTGTGTGTGTGTGTGTGTGTGTGCGCGCGCGCGCGCGCGTGCGCATTGGGGGTGGTGTGATTGATTTCTTCAAAGCACCTGCGCCACATACCTATCTCCCAAACCATCCAACAAGAAGGGCCCAGCAGCTGTATTTTTTTAAGTACCACAGATGATTCTGAGGAATAACATGCACTATTGCTGTTTCCTCCGTATTTAATTTTGTTATTGTCATAGTTACATATATTAATTTTTAAATTATGCATTTAACTCAGAGGAAAGAGTTGACTACCTTTTAAACAAACACAAAAATGCCCCGACCTATGATGCTAACAAATCGTCATCATCATCATCACTATCGTCATCACCTCACTGAATGCATCTGTAGGAAACAATATTCTGGATTTAAAGAAAGATAGTGAAGGGCAGAAATTAATGACAAAGAGTTTGGAGTACCACAGGTGTGGATTTTACTTCTGACTCAAAATTAACTGCAAGATCTAGGGCCAGTTGCTTATCTCCTAGAGCCCAGGTTTCCACACGGTGAGCAGGATGTGGATATGGATACTTCTAACTCACAAGGGTATGCTAAGCACTGTACACTGTAAAACTCTGAATATGTCACAAGATGCACATGACAGGTATTATTGTTCTTCAAGTGGAAGAAATCTGAGTAATTTTTGCTCCAGTTTTTCTTCCCTGGCCATTCACTTATTTACAAACAAGGGAAAGCACAGGGAGTCTCCTGATAGAGGCCTAAAGCTGCAGGCTCCAGAACTCTCCCCACACAAACCACAGAACATTTCATAACCTTTCTAAGTATCAGAATCCTAGTTATTTTTCCTATTTCACTTAGTACGATGTCCTTAAAAATAATTGGCATTTTCCCTCAATCTAAAAACTGAAAGGTACATTTATTTTCTAAAACAATAGCTAAAGTAAACCAAAGTTAAATTCATTTTATCAACTTTTATCACTTCTAGTTGCTACAAAAATACTATTCCTGACATTATAACATTTTGTGTAGAACAATTCAAATCATGGGATAATTGTTACTTTAAGTAATGTATTACCCCAGAAACGTAACAGTTGTGAAGGGTGAAGAACACATTAGAAAGCAATTGAGTTTAATTGCATCCTTGGGACTGCTCTGTTGTGCCTGCAGCTGTTTTTTGTTTTTTTTTTTTCCATGAAAAAAGTCAAGGTCTGAAGTGTATAATACTTTTCACTTGCCACTACAATTGCAGAGTGACTGTATGACTAGCCTTCAACTACTGAGTAATATTTAGAGATAAGAAGATTTTGAAATGTATTTTAGTAAACATTGAGATTTTACACTCAACACTGATACAAAGCTTTTTTTTTGTTGTTTTAGTTTTTCTCCCATCCTCCACATCACTTAGGGAGGAGATCAAAAGGTATTTCTGACCAAGAGTCATGGAAATGCTGACCTTTACAAATAATTTTAGAATCAGAATATAAAGAGACTAGAAACAAAATTGCACTGAATTTTAGTAGTCTATGTGGAAGACCTGTGTTGAATGGGAGCAGAATTTGTCACTCTTCGGTGTAAGGATTATTTTGCACTGATTATTTTTAAGAAACAGCAGACACAGGAGAAGCTCTAAAAACTGTGTAGCAGTTACCCTTTTGTAAGAGCCATTTACAATGTATGGAAATGATAAGGGCGTCCCCCTCTCTCTCCAAGAAAGAGGAGCATGACTCTAAATCTCTAGAAACTCTTCTCAATGGAGAAGACAAGGGCTTAGACCTGCCTAACAGCCTGGCACCTGTTTACTGTGCTTGGCCTGATAACATCCCATAACCGGCTTTTCCCACCCTTCCCCACGATATCTTTCTTTTGTCTTCAGCTGAAACAGTATTTAAGGAGGTGGCTTGGGCCATTTGGGAGAGTAATTCAGTTTTTCCGGCTGTCTCCCAAGTAAACAGCAGATATATACATGCTATTAAACTTCTGTTTGTTTTTCTCCTGTTAATCTGTCTTTTGTTATCGGCTGTGGGGTGGGACAGGGCAAGGGGAGCAAGGGTGTCAGCCAATCTAGAATGGAAAAAGAGAAAATTATTTTTCTTCCCCCCAACAGTGTCAATACAGCTTGAAAAGAAAGAATTCTGCAGATTTCCTTTGGTAATATGGCATTAATGTGGCATCTTTTAACTAAAAGCCTGAGGCATTCCTCTGTCAAGAACTATGGAAGTGAGATTCTGAACGTTAAGGATATTGTCTCTGGTGACAGCAAGCAACAACAAAACAGGAAACTGAACACTCAGTCCACTGGAGTCTAAACTCTGACCTGTGCCCACTGTGCTTCAAAGTGTATTCATGGGGGCGGGAGAGGAATAAGCCTAATGAGTAACAACTTTAAATCTTTCAGGAAAATAGTAATATTCCAAATTATATTATCCAATGGATAGTAACAACTTTCAAAATCTTGACCCAGAATGTATGACTCTTGGGGAAATAAGGATGAGCTTTTTCTAATCTGTTCATAAAATAGAAAATGCAATAGTGAACAATTCTATTAGATAGATATGTATTCTGCTTTGTCTTCTAGAAGACACTATGCAAGGCACTACCAGGAATAAATTATTGTCACTATACTGATAGTTTTATAATGGGAAATTAGAATGGACTTGACCAAAATAAACTTAATCACCTTACTGTTCCCCTCAGCTTCACTAACTTTAGACAGGTTTCTTACTGACTATAGGTTCCTGATTTCCCTTTTCTTAGAACATTTACTTTAAATAGCTTTTAATTACAATTTTTTCCTCTGTCCCCTTGAAATGAAGTTAAATATTCTCCCAGCCTCTTGACACTTTTACAACCCAGGAACATATACCCTTTTTTAAGACCACAGAACCATCCTTTTGAAATGTAATAATCTATTTAGACAGCCCCTCTGTCCCAGGCTCTGAGAGGGTGGGAGCATAACTTAGATAAACACAATTAGCAAATACTGGTGCTTTAATCACATTGACCACTAGGCCCCTTCACTTCCTCTAATACTCTTCTACAAGCTCAACCAAGCCAATGGAAACTTCTGAATCAATGTGGTTGAGTTTCAATCTCCCCTGTGGCAGTGGACTTGAATAGACTCTTCCTCACCTGTTTAACTCTGTGCAGTACAATTTTTCTTTGACAGCCTATGATTTCAATAGAAATTAAACAATATGAAGAATTTCACATTTCTGCAAGACTGAATCTTACTAGCTGTGATAAGGTGTATGAAGATGGCCAGTCAGGGATCAGCCTCACAAGCTGCACATTTTATCTAGGTCTCTACTTGCATGTAAGGTATAGTTGGCAGCCTTAGACTTCTGTCACATGCATCCCTTTGTGCGTGGTAAGTTAACTTAGAAGTCACCCAGCTATACTGGGTTACTACAGAATGGATTCTGAAGAAGAGCCTAGAACAAAATTAATATTTGAAGAACAGTAGTAAAGAGTAAGGACCAAGTGATTGGAGGGAGAAAGAATGATTTGTTAGGAAACAGCCAGATTTACTTTAACTAGTGTATGAAGTTCAATTTCAGAAAAATTAAGAAATAAAGGTAATTATAGAAATATATTACTCAGAAAGTATAATACATAGCCTCTCTTCCTTAAAGGGTTCTTTGATATAAAGTATTTAATAGTTTTGAAAATTAAATCTTATATTCAGACATCCCAAATGTTTGTGTTTTGAACTTGTTTTTAAAAAAAGCCTTTCCACTTTTTCTTTTTAACATTAAAGACAATTGATCATCAAATGACAGAATTATTTTGTAAATATTTTCACAAAGGGTACATCATGTTAAATGTTATTTGATTACCTCATGCAACACTATTTAAATGTTTAAATCTGTATTATTCTGTATCTTTTCATATAGACATATAATTCCTTATGATCTGCAAAAAAAGCATATTTTTTATTTATACCTTAATTGCTCCCACAGATACAATATTTAATAATTAATTGTTAATCAGCTCCACATTAATAAATTTAAGGGCACTATTCCAGTCTACATTAGCATCCTACATTATTGGACTCTACTGACCATTCTCTCTTGTTCATGATATTCTTTCTGTTGGTTCTTTGCATTTAGACAACAGAGAAACCACGATTTGCATTCTGCCTCTAAAGATATACACATAATTCACATTAGTTTGCTTTCTAGATGTTTTTTCCCTCAGAAACCTTTTCACTTCAACATTCATCTCTGCGAGCCTATTAAAGCAAGTATGAGTCACGTGTCTCTAGCATTCCTGAGAATAAGTCAGATGGGCCTCTGGCTGTTTAGTGGAGACCCACAGTGGTTAACAGGGACTTGTCAAAGTAAATTCCTGGGATCTGGAGTTATAAAAATCTTCATTAGCATTCACTTATTTATTCAACAAACATTTAGTAAGAAGCTACAATGTCCCAGACATTGGGATAGATCATGAAAAAGGATTCACAATCTAGTGAGAAGAAAGTAAGCAAAGCAAGGGGATGAATTAACACTGTAGCAAACCTATTATTTGTCAAAAATTCTGCATGGTATGAGAATTATTATCCTCTCCTTTCATATGAAACAAATAAAATTGAAAGGAATCAACCTTTAAACTGTCCAATCTCTTATTTTAGTACATTGCAGAATCAGGATGAGAATATAAGTATGACTGTCATAAATTCCAAAATCCTTCTATAATATCTTGCTCAAAAGAAACTAATCAGAACATTAAACAAAGAAACCAGTCAGAGGGTGATGTCAGCAATGATGAAATAGGAGGTATCCAGCCCTCATCCTCACCAAAATCCTAATTTTGCAACCATCCACTGACAAAAATGCTTTTGTGGGAGTTTTGGGAAGCAAGTAGGAGGTTGCAGCACCCTGATGGAACCCAAGCCCAAGGACAGTGGCATTCGGAAATCCGGCCTGCTTCCCAGTGGCAGCTCAGCTGTCTGGGGACCTGACTGCAGATCTGACCTGGAAGCCTCGCTGTGACCCAGTTCCAGGCCTGAGCATGTCCCAGAAGCAGCCCCTTCTACCCAGGGATACAGCAGGATCACGCTTGCCAACAATGTGAACAAAATGAAAAGACAACCTAAAGAACAGGAGAGGATATTTGCAGAGCATATATCTGATAAATAGTTAATATTCCCAAAATATAAGGAACTTTTACAATTCAAAAGTATAAATAGATAGATAGAGAGAGAGATAACTGATTTAAAAATTGGCAAAGACCTTAATACACATTTTTCCAAACACATACAGACTGCCAGCCAGTACATGATAAGGTGCCCAACATCACTGTCAGGGAAATGCAAAACAAAACCATAATGAGATATCACCTCATATATGTTAAAATGGCTATAATTAAAAAATAAAAGATAACAAGTCTTGGTAAGAATGTGGAAAAAAAGAGAACTCTTGTACACTCTTGATGGGAATGTAGATTAGTACTATCATTATAAAAAAGTGTATGGAGTTGCCTCAAAAAATTAAAAATTATACTACTATATGTTTCATTAATCCCACTTCTGGATTGATCCAAAGAACTGAAATCCAGATCTCAGAAAGACACCTGCACTCCCATATTCACTGCAGTATTAGTCACGAGAGCCAAGATTTGGAAACAACCTAAGTGCCCATCTACAGATTGATGGGTAAAGTAAATGTGATATATAAAGGAAATCCAGACATTTATATCAGCGTGGATAGGCCAGGAGAACATCATGCTAAGTGAAAAAAGCCAAACATAAAAAGACAAATACTGCATGATCTCACATGTGGAATCTAAAATAGAAATCACAGAAGCAGAGAGTAGAATGGTGGTTACCAGCACCTGGAGGGAAGGGGAAACGAAAAGGTGGTGGTCAACAGGGACAAAGGCTAGTTATACGGAATAAATAATTCTGAAGATCTACTATACAACACAGTGCCTATAGGTACTAATACTGTATTGTGTGCTCAAACAGTTTGTTGTAAATATCTTTGGCTTTTTGTGTATCTCTCATACTTCAATCAAGTGCATTGTAAAAAAACAGACAAGAATCCATTTACTGCGAAATATATGCCAAGAAGCAAAGAAGCAAAATACATAAAATACCATCGAAAGCAAGGAAAAAATGAAATGTATGTGTTAGTGTGCAGGCACGTGTGTGTCACAAGTCATTCTCCTGCCAGACTGGCTCTCTTCATATATTTTCTCTGTTCTTCAAAGTAAATAGTGGAGTATCTAAGGTGTTTTAAACTGTAGGTGAATGTTAATTGACCTGTAGGTTAAAGGTAAATCATGTTAGGGAAAGAGGCAGGTTAGGGGTTTTAGTTTCATTCTTTAATCTGAAGATGGATACATTTAAAAACCAGTTTGGATTCAACATACATGCTATATTTTCTTTTTAATGTATTCTAACACTTGATAGATATCAATGTTATTCTGCCTTGATGCTTTATGAGTAAGAAACTTTCAGTAATAAGACCATATAATCTCAGTTTTTGTATCAATGTGAGAAATATTAAAGAAGAAAAAACAGAATGGCAGCATTACAGTGGCTAAAGCTCTTCTGTCATATTTCAGTTCCTCCTCATTCAGCAAAAGCAATGAGAAAAAATTTGACAGCACTTCCTTTTCTAAGCAGTTTAGAATAATATTATTTAGCTTGGATAACACTATCATTTATTTAGCATCAATATTAATGATTTGGACTGGGAGTAAATTATAGTAATGAAATTCATAGCTGACACTAAGTCCAACTGTTAGAACTGCCAAAGAGAGATAAATATATAAAATGACTTGCATCACTTGGAACCCTGGTTTATAAATTACAATGGGAGGGATTTTTTAGTTTTTGTTTTTAATACATGATCTTTATTATATTTTCCGTTACTATTTATTCCCCTTATACCCACTCCCCCCAACAATCACCACACTGTTGCCCATGTCCATGAGTCGTTCTTCCTTTTTGTTCAATCCCTCCACCCCCTAACCTCCCCACCTGCCCCTGTCCCCCACCAGTAGCTGTCATCTGTTCTCCATCTATGAATCTGTCTTGGTTTTGCTCATTCAGTTTTTAACAAGCACTTGGAACTTTGGAAACTATCACTGGATATTTGTAGGGAGGAATGAAACTTTGATTTAGAGACTATTACTTAAAAACCAATATCCCAACTAAAGAAAGAGTAGTTCATTTCACTTGAATAATAATATTTTGTTGCTTTTTCACTCTTTGTAAAGGAAAACTGTATATTACCCTTTTAAATGTAAGTCCCTTACAGGCCAAAGTCCTGACCATGAAACTTATCTACAAACCAGTCCCTCTAAACAAATTAATCTTTAAAACTCATTACTAAAGAGGTGAGCTTTAATGGTGGCAAAAGCACTGGCACCTACGAGCTAGCCCCTTGCGGATGCTGAATGAAGCTACAAAGGAAATGCCATGGAGCCATCGCTGCATGTATATGGATGCCTTTCATCCCAGTTTCATCCAGGGGGAGACACCCGTCACTCAGTGCAATTTTTCTTCCCCAACTACTGGGACAAAAGGTTGATCACAGAGGCATCAAAGGAAAAGAAATAACACCCCGGGTAATATGTGATAGACATTTAGCAGAAAACATTATAAGAAAGAAAAATACTTTAAAACAGTTCATAAAAATTTTTCTAACCCTGAAATTTATGGAGAATATTATTTTCTGAGGTCAGAACTTAATTAAGAGAAACAGACATAAAAAATGAAAAGTTGTAGATCATCATCAATTCCACCACAGTAGAAGCTACCCTTCACTAAGAGCCAGCTATGTGCTGACACACCACACCCTCTACAAAATCTTAGTTTCATGAAACGTACAGAAACTACGGCTCAGAAGGGGTGAAGAGGCTGAGGTAGAAGAGCAAGCAAGTCTCAGAGTCCACACGTGCCAAGGAGGCAGCCTCGCCTCCATACTGGATTTTTTCACCTACTATAGTGTACATCTTTAAAATAAAATCAGCAGAATTTAGACAAATGTACAGAAGATGAGACTGGGACCAAATAAGACTAAGGTAAGTTCCTAAGAATTAGTTGGCTATGAATTTTCACCAGTGTGAACATACCTATATATTCTAAATAAAGGTTTAAGTAGAAATTAAACCTTTATATTGGAATTCCACCAAAATATTTATAGTGCATTAAATATAATTAGCATACTTTACCTTTATGAAATTCTCTATATAAATTTCTATCCATCCATTTTTTTTCTATATTCATGTGTTTTCTTTCTTAAGACATGAGTAGAACAACCCTCAGTACTTTTAGGCTTTTACAAGAGATATATGGTCAGTGTTTCCACATGACTGTTGGTAACAATATCCCTAAACCTCAGTTCTGTTGAAACCAGCTCTCCACTCCAGATGTCTCGTAGCCTTTATGAATGTGCAGCATATGCTGAAGCAGGAAAGATGGTATTTAAGCAAAAGTAACACTATATATGTCATATAGCCATCGCCCTTCTACTCACTAAAGATTTTTATGGAGAAATGTTTTTAGAACTATATAGAAATTAGCATCTCTCTGATGGCTAGTGATGCTGAGCATCCTTTCATATGTCTTTGGACCCCTTGTATGTCCTCCTTGGAAAAGTATTGTTTCAAATCCTTTGCCCATTTTTTATTTGGGTTGTTTGTCTTCCTGGAGTGGAGTCATGTGAGTTCTTTATATATTTTGGAGATCAGACCCTTGTCTGAGGTATCACTGGCAAATATGTTTTCCCATTCAATTGGTTCTTTTTATTTTAATGCTATTTTCTTTAGCTGTGCAGAAGCTTTTTAATTTGATGAGGTCCCATTTGTTTATTCTTTCCTTTATGTCCCTTGCTCTAAGGGACATATCGATGAAAATATTGCTGCATGGAATATCTGAGATTTTCCTGCCTATGTTCTCCTCTAGGACTTTTAGGGTATCACAACTTATATTTAAGTCTTTTATCCACCTTGAATTTATTTTTGTGATTTTCCTTCTGGAAATAATATTGGATATACCCTTATACCCAGTAGAAAGAAAGATTCTATTATAAGCAGAAAACATGTCTTAAATTCTGATAAATACTTGTTTAAGGCACAATTCTCTGGCCATAGGAGATGGAGAAAGTTTAAAAAGTTTAAACAGAAAAAGATGGGAATGAATGATATGGTTTTGTTGCTAAGGAAGAGATAGCACCTCACAGGGAGTGGGTGAGAAAATCAGTTCCTCTGTGATGTACAAAAGAAAAGGGTGGTATATGATGAGGAGAATAAAAACAATTTCTATAAACAACATTGAAAATTTTAAAAGAAGGATCCTCTCATGTTATCTTCCTGCTAAAACAACGTTTATTTTTCATATAGCTTGATACCTTTGTCCAATACAAAGAACTATGTATTTCTTAACTTTTTGTTTGTGGCACATCACATTCCTGGTAACACCACAGGTGGACCTGGTAACTCTTCTGCAAAGATTGTTTTGAATCTATGAAATAATATAATAGGACTTACAATTTCATTTCAAAATCGTAAAAGAGTCAAAATAAAGCATTACATTATAGGATACTAATGTCTCCCACAGAATGTATGAAGTAGAAAATTTTAGAACTTCCTCTTCTTGACAAAAATTCCCATAAAAGGTAAAATAATTCAATATGAATTCATGATCCAAATGACAATACAGAATAAAGTACCAAGATATATGTATAGCAATTCTAGTTTCCATGAGTGATTTCTGCAGGCAAATAATATGATAAATCAACCTTCTGACATGAGCTAATATCATTTTAAAAATCAAATAATAGGAAAGCATAATAAAAAGCTTAGTCTGCTTGAGATGACATAACAAAATATTACAGACTGGACAGTTTAAACAACATACATTTATTTTCTCACAGTTCTGGAGGCTGGAAAGTCTGAAGATCAAGGTACCATATTTTCTCATGTATAATGCGCACTTCTTTACCTACATTTTTGAGGCAAAAATAAGAATGCACATTATACATGGGTAGTACTAATTCTGTATCTATATAAATGTCTTTAATTCTTTTATTTATGCTTATGTGTAAAAAATACAACTCTAGAAAGCAATAATGATATCTGTATGCAAAATAATACTTTGGAATATGATAATTGGTTTTATTTCTAAATATAGATAAATAAAAATTGAATTAAAAAATTAAAACAAAAGATTTTTTTCTGAAAATTTGGGCCAAAAACGTGGGTGTGCATTATCCATGGCAAAATACGGTAACTGTAGGGTTTGGTTTCTAGTGAGAGCTCTGTTCCTGGCCTGCAGAGCACTGACTTCTTGCTGTGTCCACACATGGCCTTTCCTGGGTGTGTGCACACACATGTGGAGAGAGAGAGCTCAATCCTCTGTCCCTCTTCTTAGAAGGACATTAATCCAATCATGTATTTGGGAGGCCCCACCCTCTTGGCCTTATATAACCTAGTCACCTCCCAACGTCCTAACTGGTAAACATTATCACATTAGAGGTGAAGGCTTCAACATATTTTGAAGGAACACAAAAGTCAAATCCGTAGCAAAAGCTGAACTTTTAATAGAAAATGGTGAATTCTTAGGATTTGTTTTTATGACAAGTAAATTAAAATTCATACTACTAGGATCTGGAACTGGCTCATTTTAATAAGTTCTATATTTTTGTTATGTATATTAAAGTATGAGAACCTCAGCTTTAGAGCTTTAGAGAACAACAACAAAAAGCATCAATGGCAATGGGCAGAGCATTGTTGTTTATGAATAAACACTTCGCTCCCACCCACAAAGTCCCTTTTTTAAAAATAGTCACTGCACCAATTTGTGATCTCTTTTCAATACATAGTTTGAGTGTCCATTTAACATATTCTTTGTTTTAAGAATTAACTGATGCTAGTAGTATCTTAATATTGTAGCTATTTTGGCATTTCCTATTGAAAGAAATAAAAGAGCAACCAGAAGTAACAATTTTGCTTGTGAAAAAAAGAGAAACTAATAAATAACAGAAGCAGTTGAAATTAAGCACTTAATTGGATATATAATCTGTGTTTCATTTCCAGTGAAATGTATTTTTACAGTCTCTGACATCAAAGAGGTTGCACAGACGTGGAAAATTAGTATTTGTAAGGAATAGAGAAAATGGAGTAAATTCCTACTCCAAGAACTAAATTAAATATAAGAGATTCTGTGTAACACAATCTGGGGTGAGTGCCCTCCATTATAAGGCATCACGTCATAACAAAAGGAAATCTCATTATCTTGACTGGTCAGGATGATTATAAACTATTACTAATTTGAATAGTCTATGAAGGTTTAGTGGAAACAATAGAATTGCAGAAGCCGTTTAAATTACCTAAATAATGTTGTATATGCTAGAATAAAAGGGTATGCCAAAATAAATGGTGCTTTGTGAAAGGATGAAAAAAAATGTTGACAATTTAAATGAGACACACCCAAGAAGGCAAATTTGAGGCAGATAAAAGGGACTGAGAAAAGATAGAAAAAGGAAAATATTTTGATCTTCCTTGTGAAAGACTTTAAGAATAATGAGGATGTTGCAGACTCAATGTTCAACACACTAGAAAACTGATGAAGGGCTTTGGGTAGGGAAAGATGGGTCATTGTAACAGATGAAGACGGTGGCTTTGATAATAATAGCTAGACAGATGAAAAGGTACTCAATCCCGGAAATGGGAAATCAACTGAAAATGAGGGACCAGCAGCCAAGCTGAAGGTAAGTCATGTTATAATGAGAAAAAAAAGTACTTAGAGGAAAGTATGGGAATAGGGACTAGAGATTAGAAAGCAGTTATGTTTCCTTGGGAAACCGGCAACAAACAAGTTGATTCCAAAGGTATTTTTTGAAGGAACTAATTAGTGACAATATGTGTAGTTCAGCAAATGTATTTAGTGTACACTACATATCAGATGAGCTTGTTGCTAGGGACAGACAGCAAAATAATGATGTCAAGTTTCCCTTACTTGCCATGTTAAAGGAACAATGACTTTGCTAACTACAAATACAAATCTATGTTTAATTTTTATGCATTGGATTGTAGTTTTGCTGTGACCTAATCCTAATGTCATCAACTACTTGGAAAATGTTTAATGTCGACTGCCAAAAAGAAGGCATTTTCACATGTAATTTCAAACCTTTCAAGCTTGCTAGCAAATCGAATGTTAAAGTCAATAGAATTTGCATTTATGAAAACTCATATGCATAAAAGTGAATTTTTAAGAATGTTTCTATCTATCTCAACCCCTGGGAAATGAGAAAAATGAGACATTAAACTGAGTCTTGCAGCTCGCCTCCTCTGTCATTTATAACACCTGATTCTGCATCTTGCCAAATGCCAGAAAACATTTGGTCGATGGTTGAAGAAAATATTAAACGATGGTGTTATTCACATACAGTGTCAGCTCCAAATAATACAGCAATACTTTGCTTCTAGATTTGTATATTACCCACAGTTTTATGAACCAGGGAACAAAGAAAAATTAAAGATTCGTTGCATTGAGTTTCAGGCATTGTTGAAGGCCTGTTTGCAATAAAGATGCTTTCTCCCTTGAAATAGTGTAAAGTATTTTCAGGTTAAAATGAGTTATTTAAAAGAAAGTAAGTCCATGGGAAGCTATTTCAATTATCTATGTAAAAAAACAAACAAACCACTATTTGTAGTCCATAGTACTAGGGAAAATATTACCCTAACATTGTCTCGTTCACTCTCCTAGCTGAAATAACAGTCCCTTATAATGACACTTCATTTGGAACTTGTCAAAACTAAAAGGTAACAGCTTTAGGTACAATTTACAAGTCCACAGAATCTTGACATAGGTTGAGGCAATCAATAATAACATTTTTTAAACAACCACTTTGCATTGATTCTAAAATGCACTGTTTCGTGCTTTGAAATATCTGAAATCTTGGTTGGAAGGATTTTTACTTTCCTGGTTACAAAATACAGTTTGCCTTATATTTGATGAAATACAGTAAGATTAGTTATAATATCCAGCCATAAATTCCCAACCTGTCTTGGAACCTGTGACCCCAAGAAGAATTTTAATATAGGGTCTGATAAAGGAAGATATTCTTACAAGACCTGTAAAGTTATCATTTAGGATGTGTTAGCCACATGATCAGTGACACGTCTGTACTCAGCAAACTTTGTGTTTGACCAGCAACTTGCTTAAAGTGGCTACTGTCACCATCACTTTGTTTCAACTTTAATGCCCAAGTGACTAGTATAGCTGCTCAGGCAATTAAACTGTTTCATTTAATGTTTGGGAGGAGGGTAATAAACGCCTGACAATATGAAGGTAGCAAACTTAATTTCCATTTCTAGAGCCACTGCAAATCACCTGTGTGACCATTCTATCTTAATTATATAGCAGAATGAAAATGAGCCACTGCCCAAGACAGAATGCTTGCTGTAAAACCTGCCTCGGGGAGAAGGAATACTGAAGTGAGATGGATAAACACCCTAATGGATAAACACCACTCCGGGAATCCAGAAACTATTTTTGTTTAATCTATCTCCATCATTTCCTCACAAGGCCAATATTTCCTTGGTTATAAAGTAAAAATGATTATGTTTTCAGTCTCTGTGAGATAATAAGCAAATAAAAAAATCAAAATATAGAGCAATTTTTGCTCCTCGGAAGGAAAAGATTATTTCAATACAAGGGGGGAAAAACAGTATGATAAACAGGTCAGAATTACTCTTTGTTAGGTTGAATAGAAATTTGATTTGTGAATTTCCCAAGTTATAAGTTATGCCAAGTGAATTTCTGTTAAAAATATTATAATTTTAAAGACTTAATATCCTACAAATTTGGGGGAATTGTGGTATTTATTGCACTCCTGCTAAAAAAACCCTGATTCATCACCTAATGCACCTGGAGCTGCTCAGAGACTCATAAAGCAGGTGGCCACCAGGTGCAGCACACCTCTAAGAGTTAGAATCAGTGCTTGGCAAATTTGTTTAGGCAGTTGGTCTATGAATCCACGTGGTTTCCTAAGCAAGTTTCTTTATATTTTCAATCTCAGAAGACAAGGGCAGAAAAAAAAAACAGGAAAAATATTCAATATAGCTGTATTTTATGGGCAGTGAAGTAGAATCTTTAAATAAAGAAGTTAAAAAGTCACAAGGAGAAATAGCTTAATCTTGTGATGGCTCAATAGAACAGGGATGCAGACACTAGGGTGTGGGTCCTAGTTCTACAACGCCAGCTGAGTGCCCAACTGCCTAAGCATGAGCTCCCCATTAATTCAGAACTGGACAGAATCCCACCAGTTACTTAGTTCGACACCCTCATTTTCAAGATATAGATCTCAGAGAGAGTGGGGGACTTGCCAACAGCCCAACAGCCTGACAAGTTCATAAACAGACCAGAATTCAACCCAGAATTCTTGCCAGTATACCATCTACACCTCATCTGCAAAAAGAAAGAAGCAAGTCGAATGATTACAGATTGCTATGTGATTTCTAGCATCTCCTCCAACTCTAAAATTTCATATTTTCTCATGAAAAAAAGTAAAGGCTTGAAAGTTCTTAAACATTTACATAGAAAACCATTTTAAGCTGGCTAAACTAACAAAGCAGAAAAGCTGAATGCCAACTAAAACGCGAAGAGAAAGTACTCCGTACTCTCCTAACGCACAGCTCACTGCCAATCTTTAACACTTATTCCCGAGCATTCATATTCAGGATGGTGTTTTTCTTTATTTACTATTTCCATTTGCAAAAGCCACTCTCTGTTCCAAAGTCCGAGGAACCTGCGATAGAATCACATTAAGCTAAGTAGTAAAAGGGCATTATTAGAGTGACAAGAATGTCCACTACCTGAAGTTATAATGCCGGCTTCCCTACCAACAGGGACATTGTAAGGATTAATGAGATATTTAAAAAGCATTCTATGTACAGGGAGAAAAGAGCCCCATAAATGCAAAGGAAGAACAGCAGTAGTTTATCTCCCCCATCAACCAAGGGAAGCCTGTCTAAACAGATAGACCCAGAATGGTATCTTTACATTGAGAAAACAATACCTATGTTAGAGGAGGCTTAGAAAAAAGGGCTTCTGGGAGTAAAAGATAGAAAATTGTACTGCAACAACAATTAAAATAAAAAATATTTTTAAAAAAAGAAAGAAAAAAGGGCTTCTTATAGGATTCCAGTGCTGAGAAGAAAAATCCACATAACTTCTACTTGTAAAACTCAGTGGGAACAGAGGCTGAGTGAGATGGAGTGCTGTTGGGGTCCAGGCAGTTCCTCTTAAAGGGCCTGTGCACAGACTTACTCAGACTCACTTCATCTGAGCTCTAGCACTGGCATGGCAGCTCAAAAGGTACCAGGGACACATGGGGAGGAACTGAATTGTCTGGCACTGGGGAGAGCTGGTAGGGGTAGCTTTCTCCAAAATAGAAGTACTGGTAGAGGCCTTTGTTTCTTTGCTGAGTTTTCCCCTCACAGAGCCAGCAGATGGGCACCATTTTCTGAGTCTCCATTACCTGGGTTCACACTGTTTGCCCACCCTAGAGATTCCCTGAGACACTGTCCCACCCAACTTTAAGGCCCATCCAAGCTATTTCCAGTGACTTATCCATACAAATGGCCTATCCTGGCTCATGCTTCAGACTTTCCTAAAAATCTCTCAAACAAACAGCATCTGACCTCTGAGACACTCGTATCTCTGGCTAAGTGGCCCAAGGCTCAGCACTAGAGGCAATCTGCCTTAGTTTGCAGCTTGCCCTCTCCTGGGCACCTGCAAACCTATCACAAGGAGCAGCCATCTGAAGATCTCTCTGGGGCTCATGCCAGGTGGCCACAGGCAGAGCACAGGCAGGGGCTGACCTTACATCTCTTGGGAGGCCCCAGAGCCATTGCAACTGGTGGACAGCTTCAGACCATGCTGGAATACAACTCTACTACCACCATGAGCCACACACCTAAAGAGTAGACTCAGTGAACACAAAAGTCCCACTGAAGCAAGTCCTGCTCCAAGGGCTTGACTCCAGCACAGCAGCTCCTCTCCTGTAGTTACAGCAGTCCTCCCAGCCAATAGCCCTGGTGGTTAATCCCTTCCAGTGATGCCAACAGCAGTCAAGAACAGTACACACAGTCCACAGAAAGGCACACCCAGAGCACCCAGCTTGGGTGACTGAGAGGCTGTGCCAGTGGGCCCTACAGGCATCTAATATACAAGGCTACTCTAACAAGTCCAGGACATGTAGTAGCTCTGACCTAGTACATAGAAACAAGCATAGGGAAGCAACTAAAATGCAGAGACAAAGAAACATGTCCTAAATGAAAGAGCTGGAGAAATAACCAGAAAAATAACTAGAAAAATGAAATAGAGGCAAACAAACTACTAGATACAGAATTCAAAACAATGGTTATAAAGATGCTCAAGGAACTTAGTGAGAACTTTAAAAGTTTAAAAAATGACATAGAAACCATAAGCAATAACCAATCAGAAATGAAGGGTACACTAACTGAAATAAATGATAATTTATAGGGAATCAACAGTAGAGTAGATGAAGCTGAAAATCAAGTAAGCAATTTGGAATATAAGGAAGCACAAAACACCCGACCAGAACACTGACACAAAGGAAGGAAGGAAAGAAGAAAGAAAAAAGGAATCCAAAAGAATAAAGACAGTGTAAGGAGCCTCAGGAACAACTTCAAGCATACTGACATTCACATCATAGGGGTGACAGAGAAGAGAGAGTGTAATAATTGAAAACATATCTGAAAAAATCATGACAGAAAATTTCCTTCACCTGATGAAGGAAATAAACATATAAATAAGTCCAGAAAGCACAAGAGTCCCAAAGAAGATGAACACAAAGACCCATGCCAAGACACATTCATAATCAAAATGTTAGAGGTTAAAGGCAAAGAGAGAATCTTAAAATCAGTAAGAGAAAGAAAGTTAGTTACCTACAAGGGAATTCCCATAAGACTGTCAGCTGATTTCTCAACAGAAACTTTGTAGACCAGAAGGGAGTAGCAAGAAATATTCAAAGTGATGAAAAGCAAAGACCTACAACCAAGATTACTCTACCCAGCAAAGCCATCACTTAGAATCAGAGGATATATAAAGAGCTTCCCAGATGAGAAAAGCTAAAGGAGGTTATCACCACCAACCAGTATTTCATGAAATATTAAAATAACGTTAAGAAGAAGAAAAATAATATGAACAATAAAATGGCAATAAGTGCATATCTATCAACAACTGAATCTACAACAAAAACAAGTAAGTGAACAAGCAGAGCAGAAACAGACTCATAGATACAGTGAACATTTAGACAGTCACCAGATGGGAGGGGGGCTGGAGGATGGGTGTAAAAGGTGAAGGGATTAGGAAATACACATTGTTTGTTACATTATTGTCATGGGGATGTAAAGTATAGCATAGGGAATATAGTCAATAATATTCTAGTAACTATGTATGGTGTCAAATGCATACAAGATTTATCAGGATGATCACTTAGTAAGTTATATAATGTCTAATCACTAGGGTATACACCTGAAACAAATGATATTTTATGTCAACTGTAATTGAAAAATAAAAAATGATTTAAAAAAGGTAAAAAAAAATTGCCTCGGAAACTAAAGGAGTTGTATTCTTTAGACATCTACCTGGGGTGACCAACTGCCTTTGACCAGGACTGAGATATTTCCTGGGATGTGGGATTTTCAGTGCAAAAAACAGAACAGTTTCAGGGAAACTAGGACTGTTGATCTCCCTATTTGTAGGAGGTTTCTTTTAAGTGGTTTTCCTCATTTTCTACTATTCTAACCCAAACTCTTAATTATTTAATCAACCAGGATGACACATATTTGGAGGAAGCATTCAAACAAAGAATTTAACACATAAAAATGAGCTTAATCAGCCTCCCAGCCACTTTTGGTCTATCTGGAATGAAGAAGCTCCTAATTAATCTTTGCACAATTTCCCACAATAGTGCTGCTGTGATTTGTGGCTGAACTTCTTCTCCACAAGGTTTGACAATTCAGGGGAATTTCCAAAGGACTGTAACGTGAAGGTCGCCACGGACCGCCTGATCTCTGAAGGAGCCTGCGTTCTAGGGATGGAGCATTTTCCATAAAGCCTCCTCTGTCATGCATCACTCTCAACACTGTTCGGAAATGCCACGTGCTTCTTCCCTCTACCAGGGACATCTCTTTTGCCACTTTCTTCCTTTCAATTCACTTCTCTTAATTCTTTTAATAAAACTTTAATCTACTTAACTTTAACAAAAATCTATTGCATGAAAGAAGGAAATGTTTTATTTAAAACCTTATTTTAAAGCATGAATTTTCTTGCCATTACAAAGGTTATAATACTGGGGAAAGTGGAGTAAGATAAAATATGAGCTTCTTAAAAGCACATATCATACAACTTAGAACTATTGTTACAGCCTGTGTTAGCAATTTCTTTTTCTTTCTTTCTTGTTTACAATATATCTGAACATCAAAAAAGGAATTGGTCTACAGTGTTCTTACCCTCTGGCAGATGGCAGGACCACAGTAAGAATACACAAGAGAAGCAAGATTTATCTATCATTTACCCTGCTGTCAACATATTTTTACTATAACTCTGTAAAGAAAATACACTTTCTTTTGCCTCTTTTATGCATCTTCACTTATGTGAACAATTTGATGAACTACACATTATCAGAAAAAGAGGTGACTCATTCTGTACCAACTGATTATACACAGAGAAAATAAAAAGGGCATTCACCCAGGTACTTGATCCTCATTTTAACATACTAATTGTCTAAATAGAGTTATAGCTGCTATGGCTGCTTTCCTGCCTGTAGACTCTGATGGATTAATGCCTATTTGGCTGTGTTGCCATTTTTCATCCTGTAGTACAGCCTGAAAAACAAGCACCATGTAACACCTTCATATCAGTTGACATTTAGAAGATGTTTACACTTCCATCCTGAATATCCTTCTAAATTTAATGGTTTTCCTCAGCCCCCTGAACATATATAATTTTGTACTCTTACTGATTATGGAATTACATGAAACTGGCTTTAACATTTTCCTGCACAGCCGAAGCCAGAGATTACAATTGTAGTTGGATAACTAAAAACAGGAACCCCTCCTTGAAAATCGACATAGCTGTCCTATATTTTAATCATGAAAATAAAAGAATAACCATGCAGAATATTTATTTTCAAAATGTGAATAAACATTCAAATATACTTCTATAGTGTGACATGAAACTTGTCAAAAGTAATTTAAGTTTAGCTATTATTGTGTGTAATTGTGTATCCATAAAAGCTTGAAACTAACAAGCATTTTTTAGCATTTACTTTTCTCATGGGACAAAGGATGAGGAAAACATGACCTTGAGAAGCTGACAACCTCCTGGAAACATAATGGAAAAATATGAGCCACTAGAAGAGTCCTAATTCATTCTGGAATAAAATAGAATGGATAAGAGCTATATAAGAAAGGAATTATAGGAGTGTGAAAGAGGGACGGATTTGTGAGGAGAACAAGAAATTCTTCCTGGAAGGGGTATCACTGGACATGGAACTTGAAGAATTGTAACCTTGCACACTGAGATCTGGCCTCTTGGTGCCCTTATATTCGACCCAACAATTTGTGTTGAAGGAAACAAGTTTTTATTAAGAGGGTTCCAACACTGGGGGAGTGGAGCTGAGGGCACTCCTGTTTTGAGCACTTCTCTCCCACGAGACCCAGAATTTCTCTTGTTCCCCAAAAGACTACTAGCCAAAACCATGCCCAGAAATCCCTATTTCCTCATCTGTCTTTAAGCTGGTCACACAAACAGACCTTGATCCTCTCTGGAATGTGCACTTGTGGGTTTCAGAGTCACCATCTTCTTGCAGCAGCTCTCTTTCAAGATCTGGGAGCAGTTCAGGAACTGATGCCATGCTACACTGGATCATAATGTCCCAGAGGCTGGAGTCCAAGGAGGCACATGTCCTAGCATAGGATCCTGCCCCCAGGAGTGGGCTTCTATCCATGTGGGTCTAAGCCCCTGGTGGGCCCAGCATCTGCCTCACCCAAGGAGCGCTCCCATCCATGTGGGGAATAGGGCCAGAGGCCCAGAATGTCTAAACTGCCAAAAGCCCAGAGAGAGAGCTTGTGCCAAGCTCCAAAGCCTCATACCAAGAGTCCCTGTACCAAGAGAGCAACTTCTCCATATCAAGCACTGAACCAAGAATGAGAGATAGAGGGGGAGAGAGAGAGAGCCTTTCTGCTTTTTACTTCAAAAGGCCATCCTGAAATCTCATGTACACAGGAAGCCAGCATGAGTGTAAAGCCTTTCCTACGGTGAGCCAGTGTCCGACACTTTTGTCAGCTCCCCAGGATCTTTGACCCTCTTCCAACTACGATCTTTAGTCAGGAAAAGAGTTTCCCAACCATGCATAGGTGCACTGTGCCTGGGCTGTCCAGGGTTGGGCATCCAGATCCCCCATAGCTCAGGCAGGCACTGTATGAGCTCCCTGCCACCCCATGTCAGGAGTGACTCCTTGTTAATCTGCCTTTGTTATGCAATGTGCCTCAAGCACTGTGCCCCCTGCCTTGGAGAAGGCATGGTATTTTTAATCTGCTTCCTTCCCATGACCCGGCCTTTATGCAGGGCTGGGGGGTGTTTCCTCTGGACCTGGGGTCTCCAGGTTTTCCAGGGGCCTATGTTCCAACCTATTCCATTAGAAAATTAGTAGAATTTTGATACAAAGATGAAGGTCATTTCTTCTCCTTTTCGTTGTTATCATGAATAAGAAACAGATGATGTTTTATTGTTTTCCTTAATTGATAACCATGATGAAGTAAAGAGCAAGTCCTCTCAAATATCTTCATCTGCTTAGCATAAGTTCATTAATTAGGTGATGTTACTGGTTAAGACTCTGGAGTCAGATTCTGGCTCTTGTACTTATTAGCTTTGTAGCCCTTCCTGGAATATACCAGAGGCCTATTTACTCAAGCAAACTATTCAAGAAAAGAGAGTTGATGTAATCTAATGAAGTTGTCTATACACAGTGACTAAACAAAATATTGCTAAGTATAAAGAAAATAAAATATAAAAGTAAAATTTCACTTTTCAAAAAGTGCACTGTACAATAAATGGAAAACTATTTAAAATAGTTTAGTTTAATTTCGCTATAGATAGCTATGAAAATGAAACTAACCTTAACTAAGCATTATAATATGAGATTTCCTCATCATCCTTGTTCTTATCCATGTCAGAGAATTCCAGGAGAATCGTTGTAGCAATAACAGGCATGAATGTTATTTGTACGGATGTGTCTTTCAGTCTCTCACAGAAAAGGCACTATAGAAACAAAATATTTTACTTCATTTCAAATACTGTATTTCAGATTTTTTTCTTCCCTTGGTAGCTAGGGATAAGTTACTGAGGTTTTAATTCTCCCAGCTAGTCAAGTGTTCTTTTCTGTGTACATTAATTTTCTTCCTTTCCCTCCATCCTGGGCTTTTCACAATATCTATCAAACTACACGAACCTCTTTAATCGAAAAAGCCAACATAACACGTTAAGGATATAAGACAAATCAGAGAATTGAATAAATGGCCAGTAAACAGGCTCAGGAAATAGGTGGGAACAAAGATCAGCAAAAATCATACCCTTGTTTTTACCAAACAGTCAGGCTAGGATCCCACCCCTGGTATCACCAATGCAGAAATTCATCAGCTCTGTAGAACTCTCCCACTGCAACATAATCCCAAGTCCTTAACAGGAGCATGGGCAAAGTCAAATGAGGGCCCACCTGTCTCACCCTAGCTACTGGAGGCAAAAAAAGAACTTCAACTCTTCTTTGGCTATTTGCTCCCATGACTAAATTTTTCATGGGCTAATCTCAATGTTACTATGTTGGTCCTAAACCCTTCCTTCAATATGTAAGTGAGCATCCACTTCTTTCCTAGTTAAAAACACAGTGTGCAGATTTGTCGTTGAAACACAAAACAGATGCAAATAGAGATGCTCTGTGTACACACGAGACTCTGACCACAATGGGCACAGTCTACTCTGACTGGCCTGCCTGGCAATTGGTAGATATTTTACACTGAATGTTATTCACATGGGTATGTGCATATAGACATAAGTGTGCATACAGATATAAATATATAATTTGCCTCAGTCAATTCAGTCATTTCAAATAGAAAAGCTTAACATGACACTTTTTAGAACCCTGGTTATAATATTCATAACACAAGATTAAGTATGAACTCAAGTAAGCAAAATAATTCTTTAGATTAAGCAGTGAAGAGTCACCGAAGTATTTCTTAACTTGAAATTAATTCTATTGTAGAGTCAAGGTAGTTTATATAAGTTCACACAGTACAAGAAGGGAATGACATTCCTCCTCAGACAGCAGCAGCAGGCATATTTTGCAAAGTGGGCAGTGAAGAAGAATTTCAATGCATGAGGTTATAGCATTGCAATAGATCTTCAGAATATTAATAAGAATGGCATTAGTAGACCTAAATAAATTACATTTTCCAATTGTATTTTACAGAGCATTCATTTTCAACACTTAGTAAAGACAAAAAAAAGATATCATGGTCTAAAAACAGAAAAACACTGGTATAAATTAAATAAAGCTGGTTTCTTTACACTGTAACATTTTATAGCCTTTTGCTTGGTAATGTAAATTATACATATCCTGAAATAAGAGAAAATGTCTTAACACTTCCAAACTTAACTGAGGGATCCTGATGTTCTACTGAACAAAGTTTGTGAAATGTTGCTCTGTACTTTGAAGTTGAAAGTTTAGGACATGGCAGAGCTTCAGAACTCAATGCAATTAGTGTGTGAACCTTGATAAAAGAAATTTCTTATTTCAAAATGAGCCATATCAGGATTAAGTGAAGACATGAAAAGAAATGCTACAGAAGCAGATGATAAAAAGAGTCTCCATCCTAGCCATACAGAATGAGGACAGATGCTTCTTTCAGAAAGGCCTCTAGTAAAGAGGAATTCAAAGTAAGACCAGAAACATACCATACCAAGATCCACATATAAAATATAGATTGATCTCTGTCTGTAAAGTGGATGGTTCTACAGTGTGTATTTATACTTTTTTAAAAAAATTGAGTCATCCCCTTTGTTTTTTTCTAACAAGACCACAACAAAGTTTATTAACTAAAATTAAACATCCATGAAATTTTGTGTCTGAGAATAAACAAACCAGATAAGGGCACTAATTATAAGAAGATATCTAGATCAAGCTTTTCTGTTTGGACAAATTATGTGTTACAGTGGCATTTAAATGAAAAAAAAATCCAAATGAATTTTGGGTATTCATAGTGAAAAAAAAAAAGACTTTGCACAAAATGTTTATACTGTAACAATAGGAAGGATATTGTTAAGCAGAATATGTAAGTTTATGGATAATTCAACTAAAAAGTGGTTAAAATGAAAATATAATCTTAGTACAAAACTGATATTTTGATAGATATCTGTTTAAGCATAGTTTATCATTCTCTGTGAAAATAACTACTAAGTAATAGGTGTATATTTATTTGAATTCCTGTGTAGCACACAGGATGCATTTAGATCAAGAAAGTCTAATTAAGAATTATTTAAAAATGTAAAAATTGATCTGGCCAAGATGGAGGCTTAGGTAGATATACTTCACTTCCTCACACAACCAAAAGAAGGATAATGACCAATTTAAAACAAAAAACAAGAAGAGCTGCCAGAAAATCAAACTGTATGGAAGTCTGACAAGCAAGGAGTTAAAAAAAAAGAAAACATTCATGGAGACCAGTAGGAGGGGTGGAGACAGAGCACCAGGGCAGAGAGGACACATGACAAGGCTGGCAGACTGGGGTGGGAGAGGCAGCTGGATGGTCCCACATTTGCTTGCGGATAAACCAGATAAGCCGGGAGGAACAACTGGGGACCAAGAAAATCATGCACCCCAGGGTTCCAGCACAGGGAAATAAAGCCTCAAAACTTCTGGCTATAAAAACCTTTAGGGATTGTGGTGGTGGGAGAAACTCCCAGTCTCACAGGAGTGTCCACTGGAGAGATCCACAGGGTCTTAAAACTTACACAACCCCACTCACCTGGGATCAGCACCTGAAAGGGCACAATCTGCTTGTGGGAACTGAGGGAAGTGACAGAAAGTTGGGAGAGAGCCAAACAGGTGGCATTGTTCCCTCTCTGACCCCTCCCCGATATACAGCGCTACAGTGCAGTGAAGTGTGATGTCCTGCTCTGGTGAATGCCTAAGGTCCCACCCCTTACAACCTAACAGGTATGTCAAGACAGAGAAATATGGCCCAAATGTAAGAACAGATCAACTCCAGAAAAAGAACTAAGCAACAAAGAGATAGACAATCTATCAGATACAAAGTTCAAAACATTGGTAATCAGAATGCTCACAGAAAGATTGATTATGTTTGCAAAATAGAGGAAAAAATGAAGACTATGTAAAGTGTAATAAAGAAAATGTACAGGGAACCAACAGTGATGGGAAGGAAACCAGGACTCAAATCAATGGTTTGGACCAGAAGGAAGAAATAAATATTCAACCAGGACAGAATGAAGAAACTAGAATTCAAAAAATGATGAGGATGAGGAATCTCTGGTACAACTTGAAACATTCCAGCATCCAAACCAAAGGGTTACCAGAAGGAGAATAGGAAGAATAAGACATTGAAAACTTCTTTGAATATATAATGAGGGAAAACTTCCTCAATCTGGTGAAGAAACTACACGTGCAAGTCCAGGAAGCTCAGAGAATCCCAAAAAAGTTGGACCCAAGAAGACACATACCAAGATGCATCAAAATTACACTACCCAAGATTAAAGATAAGGAGAGAATCTTAAAAGCAGCAAGAGAAAAGGAGACAGTTATCTACAAAGGAGTCCCCATAATACTATCAGCTGATTTCTCAAAAGAAACTTTGCAGGCAAGAAGGAGCTGGAAAGAAGTATTTGAAATCACGAAAGGCAAGGACCTACCTCCAAGATCACTCTATCCAGCAAAGCTATCATTTAGAATAGAAGGGTGGATAAAGTGCTTCCCAGATAAGGTCAAGTTAAAGGAGTTCGTCATCACCAAGCCCTTATTATATGAAATGTTAAAGGGACTTATCTAAGAAAAAGAAGATAAAAAACTATGAACAGTAAAATGACAACAAATTCACAACTATAAACAACTGAACCTAAACAAAAACAAAAACTAAGCAAATGACTACAACAGGAATGGAATCAGAGAAATGGAGATCACATGGAGGGTTACCAGTGGAGAAGGGAAGGGAGAGAATGGTAAAAAAAGGTACTGGGAATAAGAAGCATAATTGGTAGGCACAAAATAGACAGAGGGAGGCTGAGAACAGTACAGGAAATGGAGAAGCCAAAGAATGTATGTGTACAGCCCATGGACATGAACTAAGGAGGGAGGGATGCTAGAGGAAGGGCAGTGCAGGGTGGAGGGGGATAAAGGGGAAAAAAAAATGGGACAACTGCAATAGCATAATCTATAAAATATACTTAAAACATAAAAATTGCTTTATCATTAAAAATAAAACCACTTTGTTTTACATGTATTTCCCATGTACTTTTTTGGCCATGATAAGAAAAGAAAAATCAGTACTGCAATGAAGTTAGAAAACAGCAGCATGTAAAAGGACTTGTTAGAGAAAGTTAAGTTTAAAATGGTATAAAGAATTTGGCCATTACAAGAAAATGTAAATGGGGAAAATATGGCATAGAGAATTCTTTTCTCAGTCCTAATTTTAAAAGTTCAACCTATGACTGAACCCAGAGGACTTTCATCTGTGGAAAAGCATAAGTGCAAATACAGTCGCTTATATAACCACAGAGGATGAAAGATATGAAAGAGGAATTATATTTTCAATGAAGCAATTGCCAACCACTTTACCATTTAAAGTAGAATGAAGTACCAGATGTACAAAATATTTTATATTTAATTTTTGACCTTTGGGAGTCATACTATTTGTTTGTAAGACACTACATAAAAAACTGAACAACACTGCTAATAATCACAATAAATCAAACTTTATGAACATGCCGTGTGTTCAGTTCCACTGATTTTTCTGACCATATCATTAACATTCTTATCTGTTGAGTTCAAAATAAATTACATTTTTAAATATATAAAATATTGAAAAGACAGTCATCTAAGATATAAAATAGATATATTTTAAAAGAATAACATTGAAATTCTAGTTTCATCAGAATGCCTTATTTTCATGCCTCTCAATCTTAGAAACCTGAGCATTATTCCAATTTTGTTCTTTAATAGAAAATCTTTAATCATTAACTGGCAGAGCATATTTAAAATTATCTAGCAAACATATCTAGATATAATTTTCCATGTTTCAGTGCTTTGATATCTGATGTTTGCAACTTATTATATATTTACAACAATCCTATAAGAAAGATAAATTACAGATGAAGAAAGATGCACAGAGAGTTTAGAAAACTTGCCTACAGTAACATAGCTAGCAGGTGGCAATATCAGAAACCAACCTGAGTAATCAAGTCTCAGACTAAGTTCTTTGTCAGTATGCCTTGCTGCCTTTCCATGCTCAGATGATTTTAGGGTTTCCAACTAAATTTAATCTTATTTCTAAAGGTAGCTCACTTGTACAAAATGTGCAATATTTTCTTTTAATCCTCACCCAAGGACATTTTCTTCATTGCTTTTCAGAGAGAGGAAGGGAGGGGGAAAAATCGATACGAGAGAGAGAAAAGCATCAATTGGTTGTCTTCCATATGCACCCAAACTGGAGACTGAACACGCAGCCCAGGCATGTGCCCTGATAGGGAATCAAACCCACAATCACTTGGTTACGGGACAACACTCTAACCAATTGAGCCACCCTGGCCAGGGACATTTTACTATATGAAATGTATTAAATTTTAAGATACATTTGACAGTAAACATTATATATATCTGTTACTATACATAGTCTGAAGTGCCATGTGTCATGCAGAAATATGGTATGTTAACTGGAAATTTGAAATCATATCAGTAGAGTACTAATTAAGGGGGGAGGATACTGAACTACCTAAATATTGAGTAACCTTAATCAAGCTCTATATTACCACATGATTCAGTTCCTTATCTACATATGGAAATTTTAAAAATATAAGCTATATCAGTAAGATTATGTCAATGAGACAATAAACACAGGGTTGAAAATATTTTTTCAAATTAATTCATGGATCAACTAATATTAATACCAAATAGATTATTCAATTTTGTCTCATTCAAATCAAATATAATTGACCAGATAACTATAAAAACAGCTATTTTTATTGATCAGCTTTTATTTTTTCAGACAGTAACTGGCATCTATCTGGCTAGAATACATTGAAAGACAGTTTCTATAAGTAAAAGACTTCTTCCCATCACTCTCATCATTCTCTTGTCCTACATTGTTCTCCATAAACACAGAAATGCAGGCTGAACTTAGTTAGAGCTAATCCACTGGGGATATAAAATCAAAACAGAGATATTAACTTACTGTTCAGATAACAGGTAAGGAGGATGGAGAAGGCCAGCTCTAAGCCCAAACACACAACCTTGAAGAGGATCAAATTAATAAGGTACCCAAACATCAGTAGAACAGATAAAGGCAGAATGCCTGAAGTACATTTTGTAGAAATGAGTAGTGAAAAGTAGGGTAAATCTAACAATTTGTCTTTATAGTGTTCTTTTGAATGTATCTGTTGAATTTGCAGAAGCTTAAAGTAATGAGTTGCTGACGAACACACACTGGATCCTCCTGCCACCTTGGGTAGGACTAGGGTTTTAAGGTTTTCCCTTTTTGCCTGTCAGACATTCCTGGAAACACAGGAGTAGTATACTACTTAGTGGTCAGGGATATGTCCAGGCTCTGCTGGCCCATACCTTCAGAAATTGTAAAGTCTATAACTGGTGTGGCACCTTGGCAAATCAGAACAGACTTGAACACATGATCAGATTCCTTTTCCCAGTAGTTCAAACACGTTAAAAATTATAGACACACATGAAAGACCTGCAAGTATTCCGGATAGACTGGTAAAACTCACAGCAAACATACCTGGGTTTAAGGGAAAAGGAAAAGAAGTAGAGACTAGGCAGAAAGCAGAGGAGTACCCTACACTAAGGTGTTAACACAGTATTTATATGGAATTTCATAAACCAGGAAATATAAGCATTTTGGTGGCAATAACAGAACACAATATTTCTTTTTTTGGCAGTATATTATGACTTTCACAATCAGATATCAGAAATATTAGATTTATGTCTTAAAAATGACTTCTGGAAACACTAAAGCTATAATGTGATAAGAGTGTTTAGTCACTTGAAACCTGCATCTCTAAGTATAGTGCCATCTGGCTCTGCTGCCTCCACCTGTCTTGAGTCAAAGCTTTCTTACTGCAACCTTCACTATTTTTCTGCTCAAGCTGAACACACATCCAAGTCTCTAGCCTAAATTTTTTAATTTTATTGATTTATTTATTCAAGTGTTTATGAATTGCTGATTTTGGCACTGGAGATTCAACTTCTCTCCATGCTTATTTCTACTGTTTAATTAATCACCTCATAATTTTTTCAACTAAGTTATAGCAGTAGGAACTGTTCTGCCTGATTCTAATAATGCCCTTTTAATCTTGTCTCATTATTATTCCTGGATGACTTTTTAATGCACAAACCTGATTATATTAAGACCCCAGCCTACCTCAAACTCTTTAGCGCGACGTAGAAAACCCATCACGACAGGTGCTCTACTCACTCTTGCAGTCCCCTCTCTCGCTACACCTCTATTACCTCCAACCTCCATCTCCTAAAGTCATTCCATCCCAAGAACATGAATTTTTCTTTCTCAACATTGAACTTTAGCTCATCCCGCCTTTTTTTCTTTTCTATATCCCTACCCCTCACCCTCTGTTTTTGGGGGGACTCATTTAAGGTGACGCCCCCTCCGAGATGCCTCCTCCAGCCAATCTCTCCTAACAAAGTTGGTTTGGAAACTCCTTCAAAGGTTTTTCATAAACACCTGTGCGCCTCTTTATCCTAACGTTTGTACAGTATAGTTGCTATCTGTGTATTGTCTGCCTCTTCCCACATGTTAAGCCTTGTGGTGGCAGGGACTGTATCTTATTTCTGCTTACCATATGTAGTGAGTCTTTTGAAATTTTTGATGAAAGAATACATAGAAAAGCATCTCATTTAGGTAAATATCAAACATCTGAAAAAGTTGACAAGATGAAAATTATACCTGACAGAAAATAAGATAAAATGACAAAGATCTTAAATGTTCTTACCACAAAAAAGAGAGATGATAATTATGTGATGTGATAAAAAATAGTAGCTAAAACTAAGGTGGCAACCATTGCAATATATAAATGTATCCAAATCAACACATTATATACTTATATGATGTTATAGATCAATTTTATTGCAATTTAAAAAAATAAAGAAAAGAAAGCTGCCTCTCTGGGCATAATAAATATAAAAACAAGTTCCAGATGGGAAAGAAATAATTACAGGACTCGAGTGACAAACAGCTCCTTTTCTTATAGTAAATGACAGCAGAGCGGCTGATGTGGGCAAAGTCAGCATTTCAAACTGGGAGAAAGAAAAAACAATTAGGAAAGTCTCCAACACAAAGTTCTGACTGGGGATCATGAGTAATTGCACTTAATAAGACAAGGGAAATGTGTTTATCTGAGGAAATAGATGAGGCTGCACAGGAAGTTCTATGGAAAAGTCATATATAAGGAGACAAGTTTAAGAGATAACAAGGAAAAAAGAATAGCATGATATCTATAATTTACTGTGAAACTCTTCAGCATAAACAGAGGATGTGGGGTGTTCGAGTGCAAGCACCCCACATCCAGAGCCTCACAACAGATCTGTGTGCCAGTTAGTAAACACGACTGGGATGAGATACTCCAAGGAAATGTATCACATCAGAGATAACTTTAACAAGTGCTTTGACTAACTCTATGAGGGTTTTTATTAATTGCATTTTGTATATTAGAAATGGAGTTTTATTGGTAAAATTACTTTTACAAAATTTAATAGAAAAAAAGGGATAGTTGAGTCTTTCCTTGAGTAGATAATGAATAAAAAAATCTGGTGAGTATATACATATACATATTTATATCTACATTAACAAGTTCAATTTACATACACACACACACACACACACATGCACACATTCACACTTTATTCATATTTCATTAGTGTTTGCCTAGGGTCCTTTTTCTTTCCCAGTATCTCATCCAAGATATGTTTGGCCTTCAGTTCTCATGTCTCCATAAGTTCTTCTATGCTATGAGAGTTTCTCAAATTTTTGTTTGTTGAGTTTTGATGACCATGACAGTTTTCAGGAGTACTGGCCAAATAATTTGTAGGTGTCCTTCAATTGTGTTTTGTCTGGTCTTTTTCCCATGGTTACACTAAGGCTCTGCATTTCAGGGTGGATAACCACAGAGAGGAAGTGCAATTCTCAACACGTCATATCACGGACTTATGCTTTCAATGTGTTTTATCACTAATAATGTTAAACTTGATTAGAAAATCAAGGCTGAAGTACTGTTTTCCAAATTTCTACACTATAAGGCTACTTTCTGCCTCTTTTCTTACTGTACCCTTGAAAGAAAGTTCATAACTATTTCCACACTCAAGGAGTTGAGAGTCATGCTCTACCACCTTTGGAAGGAAACTATATCTATGTAAATCATTTGGAATTATTCTGTATTGGAAATCTGCCTCTTCTTGCTCATTTATATAATACAACTATTTATATCACTATGGACTCATGTATATTTATTATATAATTTGAATTATAATCCATTACTATAATTATTTATTTTGTTGCTCAAATTGTTTCAACTTTGGCCACTGGGGGCTCTTTCATTTGTCTCCTGTATCTCTTAACAAACCCATTGTTTGGGTTTTTGAGTGGTTTCTTACTCTCTGGCTCTAAAACATGCCCCAGGCTCATCTTGTATATTTCTTGTCCCAGTCCCCAAACCAGTAATTTTTCTAAGGAACATTGGTTCCTTTTATTAGAGAATGGCACCAGAAATTGAGGTGTAATCACTCAATGTATTTATTGCTATTGGAGTATCATTGCTTCTAGGTGCTCTGTGCAGACAGACCTAGGAAATTTATATACATATATCTGTGAAAATAGATGTCTATAATTATTCACATATCTACCTATTAGTATTGACATTAAGTTAAACATTAATTCATACTGATGTCTTCAATGCTGATTCAGTTTTACATGGGTCATTTTACTCTTCTGCCTTACTAATTGGAAATCTTTCACTCCAACAGTGAGAAACACAGTTCTCACCATCTATTTATTTTACTCTTGATTTTTAGGTACACCTGTACCCTCATATTGATTCAGAGGATTGTCTGTTATCTGAGTCTTTACAGCTAAATCCTACTACTAAAACAGTGTTAAATTTGTCTCAGGTCAACAGGCCAGATGTATTGGAGCACTTAAAGGATAGATTGAGCCCTAGCTGGTGTGGCTCAGTGGATTGAGCACCAGACTGCAAAGCAAAGGGTCTCCAGTTCTATTCCCAGTCAGGGCACATGCCTGGGTTGCAGACCAAGTCCCCAATAAGGGGCATGAGAGAGGCAACCACACATTGATGTTTATGTCCCTCTCTTTCTCCCTCTCTTCCCCTCTCTTTAAAAATAAATAAATAAAATCTTAAAAAATAAATAAAATTTTAAAACAAAAAAAGGAGAGAGTGAAGTAGGAGGAAGAATCATGTGTATTCAAGATAGTTAAAATGGTTCATGCTCCTAGAGTGCTTGAGTGGGGGAGTGGCAGGTGGAGGCCTGGGTGATTACCCGGGAGTAGGCGGGGACTAGAGCAAAAAGAACTCTATGGGCATAGCCTTCCATCCAAAGCACACCCAATATAATTACTCTTCCAAACTTACTACTGTAATTACATTTGGATAAAATACACAGAGTTATGATTTCTTTATTTCTCTATTATTTCTGTCATGTTTATTCTACATTACAAATGGTATGTGTCTGTTTAAATCTTCTGTAAAATGTTCTGAACTACTTTGGAAGTAACATACATTAAATTTGAATATAGTAAATAAAAATAAATAAATAAAGCTCCCTGCTATATTCTAATTCTTTCCCAGTCCTATAAATGATTTTCAGATAAATGCAAGAATCAATCTATTCTTCTCTTGAAACAATGTCAAAAGGTTAAAAATAAAACTAGCATATAACACCAATGCAGTTTGACTGAATAGAATCCAAATATCAATCACATGAACCAATTTAGAAGGAGGAGATAATACACTGCATAGCACACAGACAAAATAAATGTATTTTTCTGTGTGAATATTTTTGAACATCTTAGAGATGACTTTCCAACTATAAAAATAAAACACTTTCAATACAGGTATTAAATTATGTAAAGTTATTTAGAATGAAATAACCATCTGAGGCCAGAACTAAAATAATTTTTTATAATAAATTCATATTTTCCAATTCAAGAATTATTCAATTTCATACTTCTCTGTTGCCCCTGCTATTCACCTATTGGGAATTAAATTGTGTATTTATACCACAATAAAAGGGTAAGAGGGAAAAACAAAACAAACACCTAAAACTAAATGCCACTTTTTTTCTCAAGGAAAGTATTGATTAAAGAGACTTGCAAATGAATAATGATAAATAAAGGAACTAATTTCCACTTGGAAGTGTCCAGAAGTCACCTAACACAAATTTTCTTCCCTTATAAATAAGAAAACTGAGGTCCAGGGAGGTTAAATGATGCCCAAGTTTCTCTAGTTATGGAAGTTGATTGATTTCTGGTTTCCAGCTCTTCCCAATACACACTGCCCATATTTTTACTTTGTCATGTTATTCTTTTTTTCACATAATAAAAAAGTGGCTGCATATCATCGTTCTAACTGCAATGACGTTGGAAATAGAAATAAAATCCATCCAAAACCTTCGTTTATAAAGCATCAGTTTCAAAAGTATCAATTAATGTTGCAAAGTAATGAGATTCCACTTACAAAAAAAAGAGAAAAGAAATGGTAGAGCAATATACCAAAATGGAAAGAACAAGGGCCTTACCCTTGCTGTCACTGAATCTTGTGTATCCTTCAAATAAATAACCTTGGTGTTAAAAGGAAAGGAATCAATTTTGTTACATTTTATGCTCACCGGTGACAGTAAATTTGTGGAGTGCTTGAAAGAAGCAGAGGGCTAGGCTGGCCGTCTAACAATGAAGTAAACAAACATACTGGTGTAACCTGTTTTTTAGAGAGGCCTAGTTTCATTAGTCACCTATTACATCTATCCATTAATGGAAAGGCTATGAAGACGTAAATTAAATAATGATAAAATGAAAGTAAAGTATTCCAGAATCACCGATTTATGAAATTGTCTTTGTGTTTAGTGCTGAGTACCTAAGAAAACATCTTCAGCTACAACTCCTCTTACTTCAACTGAAAACATTCCCCAATAATGGCAATTTAACTTTGACTAGTGTGATAAAATTCATTAATGATGTCAAAATCTCTCATATAATAGAGGCCATTTTTAGGAAAATCTTGGTTTAGTTTAGCTGGTGTTCAAAAATGAGTGGGGGGAGTTTATTTTATATCCAGCTATTTACTGAATTCACTTATCAGTTCTAATAGTTTAGTGGAATCTCTAGGGTTCTCTGTGTACAGTATCATGTCATCTGCAAATAATGGCTGGGTATGGCTATGTACTAAAAAAAAAAAGTAATGCATATGTCTACTAAGAGATATGGTCATGAATGTTCATGGTAGCTTTATTTATAACAGCCTAAAACTGAAAGCAGCCTGAGTCCATAAAGAATAAAATGAATTAAAAAGAACAACTAGGTATCTCATGGAAATAAAATTGAGCTGCAGAACTCTGACACAAAACAATGTGCTGCATGGCTTTATAAACTTCAGAAACAGGGAAAACTGAGCTGTGGTGATAATGGTGAGAAAAGTATTTTCCTCTGAGCGGCAGTGTGGACTAGAGGAGGCATGGGGCTCTTCTGCAATGCTGGGAATATCCCACATTGATTTGGGTCTTGGGCATATTCTGATATGCATTCATAAACACTCATTGTATAATTAAGGTGTGCATTTGGAACCTATGCTTCAATTTTAAAAAGTAATGATCTAGGATAAGATAAAAAATCAATTATTCTTTATTAAAGGTTACAAGAATCCTATTAAATATGTAATTTGAAATGCTGAGTTTGATTCTAACTTTCTTTAGGCCATATTTATAAATATGACTTTCTTCCAGAATACAGGATTCTAAGGAAGAATTAATCAAGAATTAGTGCTGAGAAAATTACACCACCTTTTGGAGAAAAATGGAAATACTAGATCATTTTCTCACAGTATATTAGAAAATAAATTAATGATGGATTAAAAGACCAATATAATGAAGACACCAAAAAATTACTAGATAAAGTATAGAATATTATTTTCCTTTTACTCAAGTGAATAAACCAACGTATAAAACTCTTCAAAATCATAAAAATATATTGGAGTACTTTTTGTATTTTAAAATTCCTCATCATTAAACACTCAGAAACAGAATTTGGAAAGCTGAAAATAAGCTAGGAAAATTATTTTCTCAGTCTTTGACAGGGAAAGGTTACTTACTACATAAAGAATGTTGATAAGTCTATCACAAAAGTAAGAGCAGCAAATAGAATATGGAGAGAATACAATGTAAAAAAATAAGTAAAACATATAGTGTATTATATAAAAAATGTTCCACTTCTTAAATCAAATGCATGCAAATAAAACAATTAAAAATTGTTCCTAGCACATAAAAAGTAAAAATAGGTAGATGCATAAGTACGACAAAATACATACCATTATGCATACTTAAAAACATGTAAATTGGCTCCAACTTTCCTGAATCAAATCTAGTGATAGAGCAAGAACTTTAAAATGCTTGTGCTTTCTGACTCATTAATCCCAATTAGAAGCATTCATTCAAAAAATAAAACAGTAATTACAAGTGTACATTAGTAGCCATGTACAATAATACACATCATTCACTTGTAGTACAACTGGACAAATACTGATAAAGACCTATCCATGCAAGGCAGCATTAAAGGTAAGGCAGTGACAGGATATGAAATGATGTATGAACAGTCAATATAAATTTCAAACGTAGTTATTAGCACAATTGTTACTATAAACAGGAAAGATTAGTATGCTATGAAAGTGTATAGGAGATTTGAGCTATTTGGAGGATCATAACAACCACAGAGAAAACAATGTTTAAAATGAAAACTGACGGCTGATACAACAGGACTATGGTCAGACTCAGCATGAAGGGTCTGTGCCTGGGCTCTGTTTCTACATGACCCTGCGTGTGTTCCGTGAAAGAACTCATGGACTCCTCTGTCACTCAGACCCTGCAGACACCTACAGCCCTAAATATCTGCTCAGAACAAACACCGTTGAGGCCCGGGGTCATGTTTATTGTTCTAAGTCTTTGAAGCAAAGAGTATCTGCCTCGAAATGCTTTGAATGTGCTTGGCTTATACCACTGCCAATGTCAGAGAAGGGCACCTTCACAGTGTAAGGAAGAACTGATTGATGGAAGGGATTAAGTATAAAAAAAGACAAATTAATTTACCTGAAAAATCCTTTACTTGAAATTTCAAATAGATTACTTGAATGCAATCAATTCTTGCATAACAAAGTAGCATTACCTGCCAAGCATCTCTTTTTCTGCTGCTTTTAGTATTTCAATTACTGATCCCTGGGGTACTCAGGAAAATAGTACAGTATTTGCAAAAATTATACTTGGAAGCTAAAGAATACTTTTAAAACAAAAATTTCATATTGCTCTTAAATTTATATATATATATGTATGTTCCTTTATTTCATACACATGAAACAGGATACCAGTTCATTACATTGACAGCTTGATGCAAAAGGGAAGGTAGAATAGCAAAATAGTTTTACTATATTAAAAATTATAATAAGATTTTATTAGATGATAAAAAATTAAATACAAAGCTTGCCATATTTTTAAAATAACTTTGACTTGTTCATATGTTGACTCAATTAATTATGAATTAAAATTTATCTTGCCATTTTAGTGGATGATTTGAAATATTTTGTAAGACAATTATTTTTTTTCAGAAAATGAAATGTAAGTAATTATTCATGGTGTAATTTTACATTAATTTCCATTTTGTGAAAATATATTTGAACTTGTATACTTTAAATATAATTACTTTTTAGTTATTAGTCTTTCTGAAAAGTAAGAATGGAGATTAAAATAGAAACACATAAGAAAGAGCTCAGAAACAAAAATATTAACTAAAAATGTTTTGAAAAATTCCAAAGATAAATCTGCTTACATTTTTAAATCTGAAAGCAAGTGAACAGCTTTCTGTCACGCATGAACTCTGCACAATTCATGAATAAAATATTCCAATTCTGCAACTTGAACAAATTATATGATGTTTCTACAATTTTATATTATCTTCTAAAGATGATCAATTACCCACCTCAAAAAAAACCACTTCACCCAAAAGCACATGTACATTTATTAGCATTAATAAAGGAGGCTAATAAAAAGCTAATTAATAATTTTTAACAAAAAGAAGTGACTACTGATATTAAAAATTTTATAATATTTTAAAAGATTATCATTGTGTACCCAGCATTTAGAGGAGCATAGCGTTCTGCATGACAGCATCTGAATATTACAGGAGACATTGGCCATTCTCTATATTTAGGAGAAGTGATTTTGAAATCTGATGGTAGAGTGATCAAACATGAAAACACATTTAAAAAATAAACTGACAACTAAGATAGTAAGTTCAAAATAAGATTAGTAGAATATAAAGAACAACAGAGTAAAACACCCATATTATGTTAAATTAAAAATAATAATAGAGGACAAAAGTCTCACTGGACAACTAATCTTATTACTATTATTGAACTCTATAAGAGAAAAAACAACAAAATTAAAAATTTTATCAGTTTTATTTTTTAAGTTTTTGTACATTTGTTTTTCTTTATTTTTATTTTTAACACTATTATAGATGTCCCCATTTCCCCCTACTTTGCCCACCTCCACCCAGCCCCTGCCCCTCTCCCTCTGGCCATCACCACACTATTGTCTGTGTCCCTGGGTTATACATACATGTTCTTTGTCTAGACATGTTATAATGTACTAACAAACAAATACTTTATCGGTTGTAGACCCTGATTTAAAATAATATAAGCAAGTATATGATAATGTTACTAACATAGACAACGAACAAAAGTGTATGGATCAGAATTTTGGCTGAATAAATTGTAAGAAGTTCTTTACCAATGGTGGTATGTTTTACTGGAAGAAATGGTCTCAAAATGCAGTAAGATTAGTTATGCTATTTGGAAGAATTAGATATTTTATACGACATTTTCTGGATCTGTTTAAGAGAATATATTATGGTGAAAAACATATCAAGCATATTGACCCAATCACCTCTCTCCAATATTTGATGGCAATTTAACATGCTGTTAAACAGTCAGGTTTCATTCAGCCAAGATACAACGTACCAGAAGGTTTCAGGGAAACAACCAAAAATCCTAAGATAAAGAACGAAGCGTGATCTAACAAATACATATTTTTACTTTCAGTACATCTATTGTCATTTCATTAAAACTTCCATCTGCTATTAATAATGTTAAGAAATTCTTTAAAAAGTTAACAGATTAAGTTTGGCAGTTATACCTTTTTAAAGGATTAAAAAGAGTTTATACTTTTCTATTAAAGAAAACTGCATGCAAATTTGCAAAAAGGAAACACAGAAATAATCTTTGCCTGAAGGAAAAGATTCACATACAAATATTGTGAACTATTTAATACAGAGTCTATTTTCTAGTCACTGTAGACCAAGATATAGTTTCAATTAAGTAGAGAGATGAGCAAATTGGGAAACATGCTACTATCTTTTTAAGTAGCTGTTTTTATAAACATTCCAACATTAAAATGTTTGAAAAAAGAACCCCTGCATGGATCTGCATATTGTATAAGATATGAATGTTGTGATTATAAATAAGAATGGTTTATGATGTTAAAATATATTAAACTATTTTATGATGACAATTTATCATATTCAACTATATTATGATATTTAAACATGATATATAAAAATATATGGTTTTTTTTCCAAGCTAGATATTGCCTTAAAATTTTTCTTGACAATCCATTTGCTACTACTACCTTGGAAAAGATAACTATCTTCAATTTAAATTCATAAAATACTACCTATGAACTACAAAGATTCAAGAGAACTTGCTCCCTTTCGAATACAGATTATGTAAAAATGTTGATTATAGCAACATGACTAGTGACTATTGAAATGATGGAAGTAAAAAAATTTTATAAATCAATAATTTATAAATGATGTATTTTATTCAAATTTCTTCAGCACATCAGAGAATGCCAGACATGAGCACTATTAATTAAACTGAGTCATCTTTGATTTTGATATTTTGCTATCATTCAGTAATATAAAAATCAGACTTTGGAAAGTTTATATTTATGGAGGTATATTTGTGTGGGTAAGTCTTTTGGGTTCCCAGACCCAATTCCACCTGGGGTGGGGTGGGGCACATCAATAAACAATTCTTGGGACACCAGCAGGGTGGGCAAGAATTGAACTTAATTCTGACACTGTCTACCCAAAGATAGCATCCAATCCTGAAGATTAAGCATTCAGTCTCACGAGACTGCCCCTCACACACAGGCTTCAGATATCAAACGGCAAGACACAAGCATACGTCACCTGTGCTGCTAACAGACCTGTCACAGACTGGAAGTTCCAATGATCCCTCCAACTCCGAGTCCAATTACAAGTCCAGGTTGTTACCTGTACTCTGACCACTGGCTAAGACTGAAGGATTTCTACACCCCTCTCCTTAGTTTGATTAATTTGCTAGAATGGCTCACAGAACTCAGAGAAACATGTTACTTACTAGATCACTAGTTTATTGTAAAAGGATATAACTCAGGAGCAACCTGATAAAAGAAATACCCAGGGCTTCTATGCCTTCCCCAAGCAAGCCACTCTCCGCATCTCCATGTGTTCAACAATCCAGAAGCCCTTTCAGCGCCATGCTCTTGGGTTTTTATGGAGGCTTCATTACAGAGTCATAATTGATTAAATCATTCGCCAGGGGTTACTGATTAGACTGCCAGTTCCACTCCTCCCACTTGTCCCCTTTTTGAGGTTGGAATGGGGGAATTAAGACACTACGCTAAGACTGAAAGCTCTAATCACAGAGTTGGGTCACTTGGCAACCATCTCCAATCTTAGGTGCTTTCCAAAAGTCACCTCATTAACATAACAAAAAGCACCTTTATTTACTCTTAACACTTAGGACGCTTCAGAAGTTCCTGGAGCTATGAGCCAGGAATTAGGAAAGAAGACCAAATATCTCTATATATGACAATATATAAATCACAATATTGCAGTAAGTAAACAGATAAGGCTTTATATAACATATGTTAGGTTGATTTATACCTTTTGAATATTTAGATATACATGTGGCCTCCAATAGTACTAATGCTCTTGGTGGAACAGATGTTAGATATTGGGCAGGATTTCAATCAGTGGGAGTTAACTCATTAAAGAGGGGATGGTACATGGAGAAAGAGAAGTATTTAAGAAATTTAAAACATAATGTAAATGGCCTAGAATTATTTTCCCTAAAAACTTTTTCCTGTTAAAGAAACAAAAAGAATTTCAATGTACTAGAATGTTAGAAACGTGATAAAAATGCAGGGGTAGATACAAGAGAAGAATAATTAAATATTTTAGGTTGTATTTAAAAATAAAATGCTATACAGTATAGCCCCTGAGAAGGTTTATTTGACGTGAACCCTAAGAAGGAATTTATCTGATGAGATCGACTCCCCATGGTCAACTGGGGGCCCAAATTTTATGAATAACAAGAACTTAGCAGCCATTTGCTGACCGGAGGTCCCTCATGCACTCTGGATGCCGGGAAAAACCTAAGACCAACTCTGGCTTCCCACACTAGGCCCCACCTCTTCATCCTGTCAGAGTCAACCACTGAAGGGAAGTCTGGCTGTTATCTTTCCACCAATGAAATGAGACCTGTCCTATCCAATCAGAATGGTGCAATTTGCATACTTCATTCAGATAAAATAGACCTAATTGAGAACCTGGACAAGAACTTTCACTGTAAAAGGCAGCCTCTCCTTAGTCTCCCTGGGACACATTTCAGATTGGGACCTTGAATTTGTGTCTCCTGGACTGCCGCTAACTTTGCTCAAATAAATGCTTATACCTTTTTATTAGTGTCAGATTAATTTTGGTTCACCATAGTCCCTAAAAATCAAATTTTTGAATCCTATGAAATTAATAGGCAAATGTTTACAATATAAATTTGTGTATGTAATGAGACATAAAGCAGGGTTTACCCTGTGATCTGGACCATCTCCTTGTTTGTGCTTTCTCTCTCATTCTGATGACTCTTTTCTACATACTATTTTGACTTAGTTATTATACACATAAAAGTATAAGTAAATAGTAAAGTACAGGATTATTTTAAAATACAATTTCTTCATTCTAAAAGGATTGAAATGCCAACTCTTACCCACATCTTTGCCAAAATGGGACATAATAAAGTATTCTAATAACTGGACTCTAATTTTCTATCAGTGATGGATAAGCTATACATTTGTGTATCTTCCATAATGACTAGGCCTTATTTTACTATAATCATGTCTCAAAAAAAGTTATTTTAAACTTGAGTCAAATATATCCACTATTAAAAACTGAACATGCCAGTATTAGAATAAAATTAAATCAATAGGCATGAAAAAATAAATTAAGGACAAAGGACAAATGGGTTTCCTTGAAAACTGCATGCACTTCTGCTATGGAAATAACAAATTGTCTTATGAAAGGAGCTGCAAGTGAATTTTTATTGTTTGTTGGGAACCGCCCTGCCCGGTATCAGAAGCTGTAACCCCCGCCTAGGCTAAAGCTGAGGGAACGACCTTGGAACCATAAGCCAGCAAGGAGACAAAAGCTTATCTCCCTGGCAGGAGCACCACTTCTGCTCCTTTTACTTCACCCTGCCTGAACCCCAATGCTTGGTCGGTTAGCCAATGATGGGTAAGGTTCCCCAAGGGGGGAACAACCTAAGCAGGCATGATCACGTGGGAGGCCCCCAAGAAAGGACTTTGGGGGCTATGGCAAAAGAGGGTGATGGACCCTCACACCCCAGCTTTGACAAAGCCTGAGTGCTTATTCCATCAGCGAGAAAATCTCCTTATCTCTTGGTTGCCTTAGTTCCCCTTGCCCCACCTAAGCCTGAAACAATGACAGGGTGGTGCAGCCCTGTCCTAGAAAGGGTGGCTTCCCCGGGTGATCAGGCCTAAGAAAGAATATGTAAAATCCTGTGAAACCTGCTTTGTTTAGAATGCTCTCAGTTGAATGAGAAGGGTCCAAGGAGAAAGTAAATTTGTTCCTCAAAGTTTTACAGCTCTTTGACCCTGACTCAAAGTAGGCTCTCAGAGTTTCTTGTTATTTGATCCTTACTTCCCTGCAATGAGTAATGAGCTTTACCTGAATTCTTGTACAAACAAACCCAATAAAAAGCCTGCTGGGACAGGAGAACGCGCGCCCTCCCCTAGCGAGGGTGGCCACTCCGTCCCTACTTCTCCACAGAAAATTGTCTGTTTCTGTGTATGTTCATTTCTTGTGTGTGGACGAGCCATCTGCAGCGTTCCGCAGTCACTGTGGGGCGGTGATTGTGCATCAATTGTTGTTCATCTACTTGTGAAGGTAGAAAGAACAGCACTAGTATTTGCAGCGTTAGAGCAGATGGAAGGACCAGTATGCACCTTAACATTCATGACTAATCACTTGACATTTCCCCCCAATAACATACAGGAAAACACAGGTTAATAGGCATGCATAATCTGGCAACCAGAAAGAGTCCCTTCCACTTCTCTCCAAATGATGAGATAGGTGGAGGGACATATAAGGGCAAAAGTAAATCAGGATGATCATTGCCAGAGACACTGCAGACTGTTGTGTTTCCTGCTTTAACAGTATTAACAAAAATAGATTCATATGATTTTGCAAGTAGTTAGACATGAGGGTCTCTTTGAATTATTGTTTGGAAAATAATATGGTTCAGGCATTTCTTTGTTTACTGCCTTCTCTTTCTGTATTGTCCTCTGCAATATTTCAATAAAGAGAGCATAGGCTTTTCCCAAAATTA